>CAUJNA010002502.1:275108-457608 GCA_963377175.1 Effrenium voratum | reverse complement strand
CGTTTTTCATCCATGTACCAGTAAACAGGAGCAATCGCAAAACGTCAGTGTGATGCCGTGAGCAACGGAGGGGGCCTGCCCAGAGTGGCCGCCCAGCCCCGAAGCCGTATCAACTGCTTTGGGGAAAAAAAACAGCGGGGTAGTTGGGGCGGCTCTGCCTTAAAAAAAAAAAAATGCCCAGATTTGCATGCCCTTCTTGAGGGCCTGGCCCGGGGAAGCCTTTGCGGGCGAGTTAAACCAAACCAGAAACAAGGCCCGCAACTCGGTTGCTGTACCGACCCATTCATTTCATTAAAGCCATTAAATAATACCATATATTTAAAATTCTAATGATTCTAATGATCACAAACAAACTCATAAAACCTTGAATTAACATAAACATCATAACCATCCCTCTGCAAAAAGTTTACTCACTCCCCGAGTGGATTGGCCGAAAAGCATGAACTTGTTTTGAAGCTTGAACTGTTTGTGAGGTCAATGGAAAATCCTCTGTTTCCCAAAAAGTTACAGTCCGAAGATGCAACCAAAAAGACACAAAGGCGAGGCCTGTTTCCGACCCGGGTGAATCCAAAAAACCCTAAGCCCCGAGAATGTAAATTCAACAGGTGTGAGCTCAAATTCAAACAAGGGCCGGATGGAACCGCGGTCCATCGGGCGAGGCTTGTTTCGTCGCCCGTTAGGGACCTGATGACTTGAGTTCAAAAGGCATGCCTTTTCTTTTCTTAGTTCATGCCGCCTGGAACGGATATCTTGGATGAAAAGAAAAAGGAGAAAAGGCTTTGACTTGGATTAATAAAAAAAGAAAAGACACGGAGCCGCCTCGAACCCTTCAAAAGCACTACGCAGGGGACCGGGGATGGGGCCAAGCGAAAGCCCAGCGAAGTCACGCCCGCCTGTGCGGTTCTGGAAGCACTTGCGTACCTCAGAAAAGTCTCACCCTCCCAGAGACATGCAGCAACCAGGTCCTCCAGTAGAGAGGTTAGAACCAGTAGAGGAACCCGCCCCCAAGAAAGGGAAAAAGGGCACTACTGGGGGACCTAGGCAACATATCCAATAGCTCTTTTCCACCAGCACTCCTCACTTGAGTGGATAGTCTCTGCATGTGTCCATACTGAAATGGCAACCAGACTCCCGAGGCTAGTTCCCCAACAGCAGGTTCCCCCAAAAGGCGGCAGTGGCAATGTTCTTGTTGGGTCTTGTGACGCGGACTCATGAGGGACGACAAGGGTGAACCAAAGCAACAAACACTAGGTTTGTTGTTGGGAAGGGTTCTGCAGACTACGTAAATGCCGCCACCACTGTTTGCAGGTCAGCAAGAAACATCCGTTTTCCCCCACTTTTTACAGCAACACAACTTTCGGGAGGGAAAGCAACAGCACACATCGACACTCCTGCAAATGAACATAACGCACCACTTCCTTAGAGGAATCTCCTTTCGGGGAGTGGACCCGTGGAAGCCCACCGGCTCTCAAAAAGGGAAAAGCAACCCATTGAGAAAGGACATCCACCAGGGGTCGCTGGATGTCCCTTTCAAAAGTTGATCCATTTCCTGGTGGTTGCCATTGAAACGGTTGCCACTTGTGGAATGTCCCTTTCAACAGGGACATGGCATTTGCAATATGCGCGGAAACCCCCGGGCCTGCCGTCGTCTAGGGGAACCCTGCAACAGGATCCGAGCTTTCTCCTTGGTTTCCCTTGAAAAAACAACCCCAGTCCAGCTTCGTGAGCTGAACACCTCTTTGGCCTCTGAAACCGCCCCGAATTTTGGGCGAGGATCAGTTCACTTGTTTGTTACATATATATATATATGTATTTATATATATATATATATATGTGTATATATATATATATGTATATAACATTTGAATAACCAACAACTGCATCACGGGTCTAAAAGCCCGTTCCAAGAAGACAAACGACGCTCCGAAACCCAATCGCCCAGCCTCAAGCCCTCAGAATCTGGACTTTCTTCCACCCCGCTGCGCGCCCCAGCAACTTGTCTCGGTTGCTTTCTGCTCCCCTGCTAAAAGTGGCTAACTTTTAGTGGTTTAGTACGGAAAACCCATGAGTTGGCAAAATGTTAAAGTCCTAACAGCCAAGCAAAATCCACCTCCATTTGCTTAAGTCCCCTGGAGAAAAAACATATTTCCAGTAGTCATAGATTCCCTTTAAAGCCAACAGGGGAAAAAACAAAAAAAACATATTCTCAACCAAATGGAAGCAACAGCCTTGGCAGGAGTTTGCCACCCGACATCCTTTCTACCCAGGCGGCCGTGGAGGGCAGGCCAGTGGTCCACTTCTCCACCAGCGACAGCTTCGCGGGCGCCTGGGCCTGCGGCACCATGGAGCCCTCCAGCTCCTCGGCACTCCGCGGGCTTTTGGATTTTACGCCGGGGAAAAACCGGGGGGAAGACCACTAGAAGAGTACTAGAAGAGTACTAAACAGGGGGAAGACCACTAAAACAGGGGGAATATGCAAAGACGTAAAGACGACTAAAAGAGTTTAGAAACAAGTTAACCAAACAAAAAAAAGAACAGGTACAAACCGTTGTCTAGAGATTCGGATCCGTCGGGTCGATCCGTCGGCTCGATCCGTCGGATCCGCTCGGAGCGAGGATCCGGCCGGGGACCCGAAGTCTCGGTCTCTCCGAGTGCCTGGGCCTCAAGGTGTTATCTAGGTCCTCCAGCTTTCACGCTGTTGAACTCTCCCAGCTTCCTTGCTTGTTCCTAGGTCCAGTTTTGAGAGGTTATAAGTTGGCACCCGACTTTTTCTCTGCAGTCTATTTTAGTAGGGGACCCCTCCCCCCCAAAAAAATGAGAAAGGGCACTGCTGGGGGGCCTTGTTGTCTCTCCGCACCAAAAATGGGTCATGCTGTGAATGGTTGCGAAATCCAAATCCTGCACCACGAAAGGAAACCATGGCTGAAACCATTGATTGGCATTTAAGGCGGAATCATCATTCCAGGGATTCGCGTGTGGTGCGAAGTGGATTTCGTCCATCCACAGTAGGCATGGCCCCTTTTTGGACCCTGCCATGTTCTTTCCAACATGCAAAAATGAATGAGTCATAGGTATGGCGGCTTGTCGCCTTTTCAAATGGGGTTTCTTGGGTGGTGCTGGACTTCATCCATCCACAGTATGGCTGGTAAGGATCCGAACAGTACCCATCATGATATATTTTCTTCAAACAAAATACGGGAACCATGGCCCAGTTGGTACCCCCTTGCTGTAGTTTCAAACTTCTTGAAGGGAAATCAATCGGAAAGCCACCATGTGGGGGTCTAAAGAAGACACGCCAAAATCAAACGATGTGGTCGTCGAGTTCTCCTAGGGGCTCATGCGTTCTTGGCTCGTACACGCACACACGAGTTTTGTTGTTGATGCCTGTCCTTACGACCACCGAAGACCATTGGAGTCACAATCAAAACCTGGTATTGACATTGTCTTTATGGCTGTCTACCCAAAACCATGCTTCAAGAATTGAAAAGGCGGCAATCCGAGCCTAGTTTTGGCTGTCTACCCAAAAGCATGCTTCAAGAATTGATGGCTGGGATTGTCCCTTACCCTTCAACTTTCCGGGTTTTGATTGTGACTCATTTGAAAACCGAAGGCCACCTATCCAAGGCGCAGGTCTGCCCGCGTGGAAACAAACCTATTTCACCCGGGCCCCGAGTGTCTCAGGCTCAAAGCAGTCCGGAACATCTACCTGAACCCTTAAACTACCCATAAAAATGGGAAGTCACCAGCCATCATTTTGGGTTGCAATAACCATCTTTAAGTTGGAATGTTGAGGGTCCAGGTTGCCTCATTGTCAGGCAAGACCCTGTCTCAAAACAACCCCGTTTTGCTCGGGCCATTTATTGAAACATTTCTGCCCCATCGCAGAACGGACTCTCCCTTAAACGGACAAGCAAATGATGTTGGTTGGGGGTCACGTGAATTTTCTGGGTGAATTGTAATATTTCCGCAACCTGAAATAAGGTGGTTGGGGGGATATTCCGCACATACACCACTTGGAGTGAGGCCGTGTGAGATCGTTATAAATCACTCATAATTTTCAGGAGGGTTCTTTACACGTAACCTCTCGCAATCATGTTTGGTTACGACCCATGTCTGGGGAGGACTCTGACGAAACTGCCTTCCTTTCTTTCTTTTTGTTCTTTTTGTCTCGATGCTTTGTCTCCCGAAGGGCCTCAGGGCGCGTCCTGCAGATTGATGCGGTAGTAAAATTGCACCGTGTTCGGCCCGGGGCCCGCTCTTGTTGAAAGCGTAGGAAGCTGGAAGCGGGTGTAGGAGGCATATTGAAACTCCATGTGCTTGTCTGAGTGGAGGTATTCCGACTCGTCCCAGCGGGGCGCATATGGCTCCGGGAAGGATCTGTTGGCCCACCACTTGAGGAAGCCTTGGCCGTCGATGGAATGGGCCAGGCAGGCGGCAGCGAGCTCGGGCCAGGGGCCGTAGCTCATCTTCCCCTTGCGGCTCCAGAAGTTGGTGGGCACCGTGTGCACCTGGCCCAGCCAGTCCGCCATGTCTTTGGGACTGGCCTCCCACCAGGGATCATTCATGATCTTCGTGATGCTGGCCACTTTGAAGCGAAGGCTTGGGAGCAAAAGCCATTCCTTTTCAGCGGCATTCCACTCACTGACATCCTTCCCGTGCCGGGTCTCAAATGTCAAGTAGGTGGGAAAAGCCGCGCCCTTCTCAATGCACTCGTTGGCACACGTCTGTGGCTCGCTTTTCCTGCCCATGAAGGTGGAAGCGTGGCTGCTGTCGCTGGAGGTCGACTGGAACCATGGGAAGTTGATCGCAGAACCAGAGTCCAAGGCTGCCTCACTCGCTTTCTTGCTGAGCAGCGGCTGGTTCCAAAACAAACATCCAAGCGGTGGTTTCCTTCCAGAGCCCTGGGTTCATTCCCCCCCACAATCCCTAGCTTTTCAAGCAGCACACCCCTCGGGGGTTGGTACGGCACAAAGGGTTGGAGTGAGCCCGCTAGCAGAAACAGAAGTCTCTCCCAAATCGCTCAAGCGCGTTACTGCGCAGTCTCATGAAGAAAATCGGGCCGTGTGCGAATGTGGTGTCTTTCGAGGGGGTGCCCACTGTGGAGCCATCTAAAAAAGATGGCATCCAGTGCTCCGAAGCTGCCCCAAATCAAGAAGTTCGGGCAACTAATTAAGGGTTGCAAAGTGCTTTTGGCACGCACAAAAGCAAACTCTAAACCACTCTAATTCAAGCACTCCAAGATGCTCTTTCTATCGTTTTGCGGACGGACCCAGTCGGCAGAAAATGGTGCATCTAGGGGTCCCATTGAGGAAGGGGCACTGTTAACAACTAGCCCCATTATTCTACCATGATCAAAGTCACCCCCGTTCAGTGGTGGGTGAAAGGGAACAGCCCCATCTTCTCTCTTTGACCCCCAGAAAAGGTCAAAATCATGACCCCTGGACCAGCCACCTGCATCTCCTGCAGCTGCTCCATAGAGGTCCAGCCTCCTCGGTACAGCTGCGCGACCCCCGAGGCCGGCAGCTTGTTCAACGCGTTGCCCAACAACACCTCGAAGCTCAAGACGCCTTTCACCGCCGACGTGGTGCTGCCAAGGTGCCCGAACCCTTCCTCTGTCCATATTCCGTGTTCGGATGCGCGAACAATTCCCAACTTTTAGTGGGCTAAATAGGGAAAACCCAACACTAATCCGTTCCCCCTATTAATAAAGGTCTCCCTAATAATAAATATTTGTTTCGGAAGTCCCAAATCCGGGAATACTACTTTTAGAATAGCCAATACTAAACCAATTCTAAAGTAGATATTTTTCTGCCCGTACTCAAATCCAGCCCCATTAGGGGGACCCCGGGGGCACGTTTCCTTTACTACGGCTGTACTACAAAGTTGCGACTTTCGAGCCAGAGCTCCAGGAGCACGTTTCCTTTACTACGGTTGTACTACAAAGTTGCGACTTTCGAGCCAGAGCTCCGGGAGCACGTTTCCTTTACTACGGTTGTACTACAAAGTTGCGACTTTCGAGCCAGAGCTCCGGGAGTACGTTTCCTTTGAGAACCTGCCCTCCAAAACCTGCCCTCCAGAACCAGGGGACCCCTAATAATAAAAATTGTTTTGCAGGCCGGGTATTTTTTTTATTAGGGAGGGGGGGGGAAGGGATTAAAAAGCTAAAAAGCTAAAAAGCTAAAAGCTAAAAAGCGAAAAGGCTAAGGAACCGGAAGGCTGGGAGCCAAGCTTCGAACTGCTTGGGCAATTGGCCATGGCCTATTTGGCCCATGGGGCGGGCATAGTCATAGCTGCCGAGGTAGTTGTCCAGGGTTTCGAGCTCTTCAGGCGTCAGGCTCGCCCCCTGCAGCGCCGGATCCCACCAGTTTAAGGACTTCCACGCATCTGATGTGGGGTGCTCCGATTTGAGCACCACCTCCTCACCGCAAACCTTCACCCGGACCCCATCCGGCACGCCTGCAACTTCGGCTTGCAGGAGGCTTTGATACCCACACTGCTTCGTTTGGACAACCACTCGCGCTGCAGAGGCCGGTTGTGCACTCAGGACCAGCACGCCCAAAGCGTAGCACGAACGCATCAAAACAAACACAACTAGTTCGAAGACAACTTGAGAGCCTCTGGCAACTCGCGGTCAGCATGCATCCCGGTTCACAACATAGGGGTCGGCTAGGTTGGAACTTCCCAAGTGGCAACAGGCTTGGGCAACCGAATTGGGGAACCCGATTGGCCAAAGGCCAAACCTCTTTGTTTGGCACCGAAAGTCTTCCATTTGGTTAAGGCCCCCAGAGGAAAAAAAAACAAACAAACAAAAATGTCCAGTAGTGATGAATTATTTTAAAACCAACAAGGGAAAATAAAACATATCTTAAGCAAATGGAGGAAGTAGGACTCGCCGATGTATACTTGACAGCCCAAAAAGAAGTCACCAGTCGGCGGCAAGTCAAGACTCCGCACAAAAACCAATTTGGTTTTGGGCATCATATCTTTCGTGGGGCCCAAGGCCCCTCTTATGCCACTTCCTGAGTTGGCTGGCTAGAAAAGTACCCACACTTGTTGTTTACAGCTCAAATGGTCCAACCCCAAAAAGCTTTTTATACAGTCCAGAACTCAGGGAGTGAGTTCTTGGCTGCCACCAAAACAGGCTTTATGAACTCAGGGAGTGCTTCAACTACCCCATATCACAAGTGCGGAACCTGCTCCGGCCTTGATTGCTCCGGCCCTCACCCAACCAAATTCTGCAAGTACATATCACCAGCACCATCCTGAAAGCAGTAACCTCCACGAAAGCAGCTCTCATGGAGGCCGCAAAGCCAAGCCCCTCCCCCAAACCCCCCCCCAAAAAAAAAAGAACATTGCGAGGTAACTATAGTGGACTTGCCCGGAATGGCTTCATGTTTAGGGCCGCAGCGGGCAAAAAAACAAAAAAACCGCCATCATGTCTGCTTTGCTTTGAAGGCTCCGACCAGTCGGGGTGGGCGTTCATGAACTCCTGCGCATTTCTCGGAATGGCCGGGCTGAGGGGCTAGCCTTCCCAGCGCAAAAAAATACAATCATGGGAATCCAGCAGGGAGGTTGGAATAAGGGTACCCTTTTTTCTGTAGGGGAATCCCCCCAAAAAGGATAAAAGGGCACTGCGGGACCTAGTAATGTTGACCCAGGATTCATAAACCTGTCCCATTATTAGGGGGTTGTTCCCTCCAACAGAGGCCTGAATCCAAGCACGAAACGGGGACACCCCCGATCACAAGTCAACGCAGGGGTTTGTAAATGGGGGTTCACCTTATTCCCTCGAGCTCACTGCCCGGACCAGAACCACCCCAAACTCCAAACCCAACAGCCGGGGTGCCCAATGACTCTGGAACCCTTTCGGAACCTAGTCTAGCTTCGTGACTTTGCGCAAGTATTTCCATTTCCCGAGTCGTTGCACAGTCCTATTCTATGCAAGTCGATTTTCCCAAGCCACTTTGAGTAAGTTTGTCTGTTCAATTTACCACACTTTGCGCAACTCCCTCCACGCAGGACTTGCGCAAGTCTCTCCGCGCAAGTCTCTCCGCGGAAGTCACCGCGCGAGTTGCCATGAGCAAGTCGCCCACCACAAGTCAGCCATCTACGCAAGGCACACGGAAGGCACGCCCCAGTCATGTTCTACCACGATTGAGTCACTCAAGTAGTAGAGCCACCTACTCCACCCGTTCGCAAGCGAGATCGAAGCCCCCCCTTCAAGAGTGACCCCGAACGCAATGCATGTTCTTCCTGGGTGAAACAGTGTCTCTGCCTTGGTTAGCGGGCTATCCACCCGCTAAACTGGCCAATAGGGATTTTGAGCGCTGCGTTTAATTCTGCTCACATGGACAAACTGGCGCACATCCGGGGACCACAGAAGATGATATTTTCTGATTGCATGCTTCTGCTTCATCCCCAACGGAGGGGTGCCCCCATTCCGTTTTTCTCGTCTCCCTATGAAAAGGAAAATGGAACCACAAATGGAATTCCGGGGCCCTCCCCAATTCCATGTTTAAGAGGGGTGGGGATCTGCTTCACATTACCGCAGCGGTACTAATCGTCTGCCCCTGGTTTTGTATCGTCGCCCTGCCCGAAAACATCCCGACCACACGTGCTGCGCTCGCTGGCTCACAAGTCGCGAGGTCCTTGTAGTCGAATTTCTGGGTCACCGCGATGTCCGACTGATTGAAGTCTCCTCAGCCAGGTGCCTTTCCATACAAGAACGCTATTTGCCAATTCTTAGTTTGTTGGTGGATGTTAACGGGAAACCCATCCCCCCCCCCCCAAAAAAAAAAAACACACACACACACAAACAACAAAAACATACAAAAACACACAACACAAAAGCAAAGAAAACGGGTGGGACACCAACCTCCCCCCCCGGCCCCGGCTCAGAAAACAAACAAACAAACATGGGAAACACGGGGTAGGAGCCCCCATTAGGCCAAAGGGTGGACGCAACTGGCTGGGCAAAGCTCCTGTCTTGCAGTTGTAGATGCCGATGGAGCGGCCCCAGGCCTGCACTACTGTGGATGGACCAAATCCATTTCGCACCACTTTGACCATGGTTGAAACCATGACGTTGGTTGGTATTTACAGGGGAATCATCAGAAACGAGGGTCTCCTGGGTGGTGCAGGATTTCGTCCATCCACAGTAGGAAACGGTTTGGATGCGCTTCTTACCCAGAGGCTCCTGGCTTCGGCTTTCAATGGAAGACGCGACCCCTCCACTAGACACCTAGGTGGTTGGGACCCGGTCTCAAAACCAGGTTTGACGGCCCTAAATCGAATTGGAGCCTCTGGGTACGTGGATCTCTTCTCCCCCCTGGCCGGTTCGTGTTTTTGGTACTCTCTCAAGATGCTAATATTTTTTAGCATCCACGCCGTTTAGATCACTTGCCCCCGTTTGCAAGTCGAAATGATCGCGGTGATCACCTAGTCCAATGGTCAATCTTGGCCTTGGGCTGTGAGTCGAGCAAGGGGAAGCCCCAGCCTCGATTGTCCAACATGGAATGGCAAATCCATCCCCCATATGTCCTAGGTCCTCCAGATTTGAGAGGATAGAATAAGTTGGTACCCGATTCTTTTCTGCGGTCTATTTTAATAGGGGAACCCTCCCCAAAAAAAGAAACGGTAAAAGGGCGCTACTGGGGGACCTAGTGTCACACAGCATGGACTGCGGGGACTGCGATTTCTGGCTTGCATGGACTCTTTACCCCTCTTCTCGGTCCAACAGATCCATTCGGGTGGATTCTTTTCCAAGATCCCCACGTCCGAAATGGCGAACTTCTCTTTACCAACCAGAGGGCATCCCATAACGGGGAATCAAACCTCACTTGCCCAAAGGACCTGCAAATGAAAGGTTAACCTTTTGGGACCTCTACTAAAAATAGACCAAGAAGGGAAAACCAAAAGGTCAAAAGGTAAACAGGAAAAAAAACATTTCGGGTGGATTCGCTTTGCGCAAGTGAGAGTGTCGAGCCGATCATTTTTGACTGGCTCCTGTCCAGTGCCAAGGGAAACCTCCCAGATTTGAATTTACACTTGGTGTGGTTCCTTTGTTTGAGTCGGTACCCCCTGTTTGATGGATTCTCAAGAAAAAAACCCAAGGCAAACCACCATATGGGGGTGTCCGATTCAAAAAGACAGAGCCTCCTTGCTTTGTGATACTGCAGCCATCCGTTTACGAAAGCCAAGCCCCATTTCCAAAAGGTCAACGAGTTTCGGTGAGATTTCTTTGGACTTGAAGGACCCAAGCTGAACCCTGCGCAACATCCGTGCGACAAATGTGGCTCTTTGGAAACAACCTAGGTCCTCCAGATTTGAGAGGTTATAAGTTGGTACCCTATTTTTCTTGGGTCTATTTTAGTAGGGGAACCCTCCCAACCAAAAAAGAACCGGTGAAAAAGGGTACTACTGCAAGACCTAGCCACCATATGGCTGTGGTTGTCAAACCGTTTTGGGATCCCATTTTGGGGTAGATGAATTCACCCCCCCGCCCCCCCCCAAAAAAAAATGAAAACAGTGGAGAAAAAAAACAAAGCGGGCACCAATTGCTGGGGGACCTAGTCATGGAACCAGAAATCCACTTGGAACCATAAATCTCCATAAGGACCAGGCTCCACTACAGTCGCAACTCACCATGGCTGTAGCTTCCCCCTCGCATTCCAAGAGCCAACTAAAAAACCCTCGCGGGGAGGTTCGGTTCCTCGGCCGCGTCAGTCGAAATCACTCGCGCCTTGCCCTGCTGGTCCACCCAGCCCATCACCTCGCTCTGGGTCTCCGAGGCATCGCCTCAGCCGACCGCTCGCGCCGCTCGAGGGGGCAAGCGGCTTCCCACTTGAAGCACGCCCCGCCCACTTCATTCTGACCCCAGAAAAAATTAACCCCAGGATATGTTTTCGTTTTTTTTTTGGGGGGGGGCCCACTTCATTCTGGCCCGAGAAAAATCAACCCCTGGATATGTTTTCTTTTTTGTAGGGGGTGTCTTGCTCAAAGAGTGATGACGCTTTAGGCATATTCCGGCGCCACGACTTGAAGGACCCCCCCTGCACTTGGTTCACGTTGGAAGGGGAGCAAAAAATGATGATTAGTCAGTGAAGTGCTTGGATTCCAACCACGAAAAACCACAATAAGCCAAAATGTAAGATGGTGAACAACAACCATGACATACCATGACTTCATGTTGACCGCATACTGAGGATGGACGCGACCAGTTGTGGATGGGGTCAGCATGAAGTGAATAATTCCAGTTGTGGATGGACAAGACCAGTTTGCACCAAGGATGATGTCGTTTGCTAACCAGTGTTCCCTCCTTTGCTTGGGATACAGGGGTGACTTTTGGGTACGATAGAAGAGGAGCTTGTCCAAACAAGAACAGAGTCGGAAAATATTATGTTCTGAGCTCCGCAAATGTGAGCCAACAATACCGGGGACAGAATCCACACGCTACCCGTTCGAACCTCATGTTCATTCCAAAAACAAGGCAAACGAAACAAAGCCCTTTAAACTGGCCCCTTCATTTTACATGATCAAAGTCACCCCGTAAGTGGTATGTTTTCTGGGAAACAGCTCCAGTTTCTCACTTTGATAATTTTAATTTTCCAGAAACAGTCAAAATACTAACCCCTGTTAAAGGCTGCAAAGGGCCCTTGAAATGTTTGTTGCCACCCAACCCCGGACATTCCCTGGAAGTCGCAGCCCCGCACTTTGCAGGGGTACAAAACCAAAGGGAACAAAGCACTTCAATGGCCTACACTCCATGGAACCGGCCAAAAAGGTCCACCCCTCCACCTTGGATTTGTGACATCTAAAAGCGTCCACGCCGTGCTTTTTCAGAAACCTTGGACCACCGAAACGACGATTTTTCCAACATGTTTGGGGCCTGTGGTCGAAGAAGGTTGGATGTTGTAGCACTCTCTTTCCGAAGTGCTGAGCCACCGACGTGGAAACACGAAGACTACCGTCTTAACGCTGTCTCAGACTGGTTCGCTTGCCTCTGAATAGGTGACACCAGGAAGTGTTCCGGTTTGGAGTTCCCTCTAATTAGTGGTTTCAAGGTAGAGTTGGTTTCCTATTTACCCTCTGCAACCAGGGCTTCAAATCTACCACCAATGCAGTTACAAGACTTGATTGCATGAGCCAGCCTGGGTTTGAGCGAAACGTGATACTCACGGCGTCGGGCTCTGTGGGGGATTTAAGTGGACGCCTGGAAAGAAGCCTGCCGGATCAACAATAATTTCGCATATAAGATGTCCCCGCAACACATGACGGAGGCTCCCCGAATGCCTTTTGTTGGGGTTCCACGTTAACTTGTAGGGGAGTACTGTAATCAGTCTCGGCATCTCACAGGGTCACAACACTTGGCCCAACTCTGGGGTAGGTGACAAGTCATATGATCAGATGATGTTTCGTAGCATATGCATGTATATCTGCAAACATTTAAGCAGAAACAAGAAACAACATACCCTCCAGGCGATTCCAGGGAAGCTTTGGAACCCTAAAGGTTCCATTTCGCCCGTGGCAAATTGAACCAGCTTCCGGCTGTGAGCCTGAGGGAGTGCATGTCAATCATTTTTCAGGGGAATTCCCTTGGGACATCTAGGTTTTCGTGGCAAGAGGGGATTCCCCGAACATCTGGGCTTTCCCAAAACCTGCGAGGCGACCAAAGGCTGGCAAGCGGCAGGTGTCGAGCTTGCACCCGGCGAAGGTTGGCACGCACCTCGCCGAGGCCGGAGGCAGAAGTTTAGACGCCTCCCGTTGGTTCTAGAGATGGCGGTAGACAGGCTGCACATTCAACGTGGGAGAGGGGTCCTGGTTTGGACCCTTTTCCTTTCAAACAAACCGGGTCCCGAACGTCAAGTTCCATGTTATTGGAGAGAGTAAGGTTTGCCGGAGGCCTGACCCGCTGAAACTCAGCGTAGAACCACCAACCAAAACAACCGAACCAAAGGGTATTGAGCACTTGCTCAACTATTCTCTTGCGCATACCCCCCGCAAAAAAAAAAAGACAGGAGGAGGGCGTGCGATGGTTTTCCTTTAGGGTTGGGGGGCGTTAGATGGCTGGGCTGCAGTGGCTGCCCTTGCGACAGCTGATGAATATACCAGCTACCCCATCTCGCCGCAACATAGCCGCCACATAGCGGCGCGTGCCTTGACACATGGCAACCTTCAGCCCAAAGGGTGGCATGGAGAAGCATGGCTGACCAGACAAAGAAACCGCAAGGAACCATCAGAAACTCACATCAGGAGCTTGGTTGCTGTTGTTGACCCGTCTGCAAAAAGTTCAACAACTTCTTGTGGGTCTAGTAGAAAATCCCAGTTTCCAAACAAAAGTTATAGTCCAAAAAACTAGACAGCCACAAAGGGAGCACATCCCTGGGACTCCTTTTTAGATGCAAAGCCGCTGAGCCATCACCACTGTTGGCAACCCTCTCATGGCTTCTTAAGTCACATGTACCACGTCCAGGAGCTGTATTTTACTCCAACTCCAATTTGAAGTACGATTTGACTTGACTTAAGGTTCCCACAGAAAAAAACAGATCCCAAGCAGGTTTTGCGGGATAAAAACAAAAAATGAGGACTTGAAACAAAAACCCAGAGGGCGAGGACAACAACCCATGGAAGGGGGCCCTCATTGGATCCAAGCCATAGGGCTTCCAGCCAAGTTCTTCTTCGACTCGGGGGACCTCCTCTGCCCAAAGCTCCTCGCCTTTTGTGCGTTCAAAGGGAAACTCCTCCGGCCGGTTTCAAGGAAAACGGCGTTTTGCGGACATAAGCCGCGAGTTTGGTTTATAAGGGGCCCTGTTTTTTCGGAGCCGCACAAGCGGAGGTCTCGTGACATGTGTAACATTGGTTCTGTGAGGCCACCTGCTTAAAGGATGATATAACTACCGTGCCAACAATATACAACTAGGATGATTCCTTGGTATGACTACCATCCTTATGACACAAATGCAAAGGATGACATCCCTGATCAGAATGTGAGGAACGGGAAAGCTGGAGCTAGAGAAACAACTGTGGCAACCGTTGCTTGGTCTGACGCCCCCCTGCTGGGGGTTGATGACCCGTCCCTACCAATCACAAGTAAGTGCCTTCTGACCGTGGCGCATGTGGGTCTCTTCTTTCGAGGGCACCCTCGAAAGAATGTTGTGCAAAAGGGGAACCCAAAGCAACCCAAGTTGCTTTTTTTGGGGGTCCACCATGTTGAGAAACACCCCACAAAGCGCTTGCTTGTGACACATCTAGGTCCTCCACTAGAAAAGTTAGAATAAGTTGGTACCAACTTTCCTCTGGGGAACCCTCCCCCCCCAAAAAAGAAACGGCAAAAGGGCACTACCGGGGGACCTAGACATAGCCATAGCCAACGGCGAGTGGCTTCTCATTGGGTGGGGGGACGAAGTGGTACTCATTGATCATCTCCTTCTCCTGCGAGAGGGCGCTGGGCTGTCCGTTTTCGGATCTGCGAAAAGTGGAAGACGTTACCTTCAATTTGGTCAAGACCCCAGGAAAAATATTTCCGGTAGTGATGAATTCCTTTTAAACCGACAAAGGAAAATAACAACTTGGTGTGTTAGGTGAGTTAAAAGGAAACCCCCAACACTAAGCCGAGTAAGAATCTAAAAAACCAAGCAAATGGCTGTTTTTTTTATTCCCAGGTCCGTTGTTTTACTAGGTTAGTGCAACATCCCCAGCATTATTTGGACCTTGGGAGTTGCTGGCGGCTGGTTTAAGTGAGGGGGGCTTTTGGCTGGCTTAGATCTTCATGAGGGTGGGTCTTGGGGTGGTGTGGGGTTGATTTTGGCGAAGAGGTTTAGGCTTGACCTGGTTTAGCAGCGTCTTGAGGGTCGCTTAGGGGGCGAGTTTTGGTCGTTGGGGGCAACGCTCCAAAACAAATCTTAAAACGAGACCAAAACTCACTTAACCACACCTAAAGCAATCCTAAAGCCCTCAAGTGCCACCCAATCAGAGCCAATAGGCAACCCCAAAGCAAATGAGACTGCTGATGCCGGGGATGCAGTCAGCCAACCAACCAACCAACCCAACCAAACAACTAAGCAACCCTCTACCAGAGCCCAAAAAAAAACGACCTAGAAAAAAACACTACCTCCACGGCTGGGCACCACCAAAATTACCGCTATTTGTGGAATTAGGGAGTCTGAAGAGAAGTGGAGGGTCCAAACGCGTGCCTTTGAGAGGGCATGATTGGCGTCTCACCTGTTGAAAAAATAATAATACACATCCCCGAGAGTCAAACTGAGCCTGCCCTCAGCAAATCCGCCAAGTTCAGCCAATGTTTGTTTTCAGACCTACATGGAACCCTCCAGACATCCCCCGAACCTAGGTATACCCAACCGTGCCTCGGCACGGCTTCAAAGCTTTTGTTAAGGACTTTTGCACGGGTCAATGATTTGGCGCAACAAGCCGGAACCTCCCCAGCAGCTGCCTGGAACCTGCCCAGAACTGGCCTAAACGAATAGGATAAGACCCCAGCTGCGGCGGCAAAAACCGAAACTCTTGATAGTGTTGCTGGGCAAATCATAGACTGCACCAAGCGAAGATAGGTCCCTATGAAAGGCAGCTTCATCCAAGGCGTCGGGTTTTCCCGGGTCCCCTGCCACATCGATAGAACTTGCCCGGATCTTGGGAGCGCCAAATGCGTTCCCCAAAGCGGCCGTAACCAACACCAGACCTAACAAATCCTAACAAGCTACACCCAGAAAAATTCGGCGCAACGCAGGCTACTGGTACCAAAACCCAAGAAGCCCAGCCCAAACAACACAAAACACACGCCAACCCAACCCAGGACAAAGCCAACCAAATCGAACGGTTGGCAACCTCCAAACCCCAAAACTTGGCTGCTGACGAGAGCTCTCTTCAACAAGTTTCACTTTTTGTGGCTCCAATTCGGAAATCCGAGCTGTTTCAAGCAAAAAGGTTCAAACATCCGTCACCAAATAGCCGTAAAGGGAGATCACCATCGGCAATTCTCCCATGGCTCCTTAAGTGAAATACAAGGAGACAACTTGAAGTGCGATCTGACTTTTTAACAAGCTTCCTGCAAGCAAGCACGCCCCCATTGGAAGCCCTGGGACAAATGCTATAGACCTTTCAGGCGAACATGGCCGTGGGAAGATGGGCCCTTCCTGTGATACCATGTGGTTGGTTCCTATGTGGCAAAGGGAGGGGGGGAAAACAAAAAAAACTCCGAAAAACTTTCAGCCAAAGCCTCGGTTCGCCGCGCACTTTTTTCAACACGCTGATAATGCATGTGTATATAAATACATATATGTGTATAATACATATGTATATACCTATTAAAAAAGAAACAAAAGAAAGACCCAAGAAAGGAGAGAAACAGAAACAAACAAAAAAAACGCTCCGCCGAACCGCTTCCGTGTTAAACGCGCTTTGCTGCTGCGCCGCTTGGTTTCACGTAAAACACGACACATCCGGGCCTGGGGATGCTCCAGGCGACAGACTCGGTTGGAGATGCGGGCACTCGCCTCACAGCTCCTCGGAGCTTCGAGCTCAGATCGGGACCCCGCCAAGAAGTCTTGGACGAACCACTTTAGGGGGTACATGGGGAAAATCATGGAAAATCCAACCACAAAGCACTAAAAAAAAACTACTTTTTGTAGGTGACAAAAACACTAAGTACCGAAAAAAGCTACATTTAGTGGGTCAAATAGGGAAATCCAACCACTAAGCGTCACTAAGCACTGAAAAAAGCTACATTTAGTGGGTGAAATGAATGGGGAAATCCAGCCGCTCAACCAACTAAAACAAGCTACAAACCTAAGGAACCGGATGGCTGGGAACCGCCAAGTTCTGTGATACAACAAGAAGGGCTTAAGGCTAAACCCCCCCCATATAAAGGGGGAATATTGTTTTGTATCACAGAAGTGGAGTGATCCCACCCTGTCCAGATCTCACTTGCCGCGCCTGGGGACTTGGATAAAGGTGATCACCTTTTTGGGACCTCTACGAAATATGGTTGCCAGGGGAAAAGCTTGCAAGGTCGGCTTGCAAGTGAGAGATGGGTCTGTCGTTTTTTGGGGGTCATTACCCTTCTCGGGGGTTGGAAAAAACAGGGAAACCACAAGGAAACCAGCCATTTTGGGGGTTGCTTCCCCTATTTTGAGACACACCCATATTTCTGAAACCCTGGCATGCACCCTTAGTTGGTTAGTTACGGCTTGTGGGAAATCAGCCCCAAAGTTCAAAAGGACCACCTATACAAGCAGCCTTTGAATCGAGTCACAATCACAACCGATCGGTATTGGAATGGTCTACAGACGCGGCCGCGCCGAATTCTGGCTGGGACTGTCCCTTGCTAACATTGGCTAGGGTCTTGATTCTGGCTCTTTTGCTTATTTCCCGTTGTCCAAACTGATTGCAGCTCACACTCGAAGACTCGTGAGTTAAACATGGACACCCAACCACCTTTCACTGGGCCAAGCAAAAACAACTCAAATAGATGGCTGGGCACCACCAAGTTTCCCTCGGTCAAACCCGGAACCCACTCACATCTTGTCGTTCACGCTGCAAGGCTTGGACTTGTTCACTTTAGCCAAGGGCAACGTGAGGTCGCAACTGACCCAGTACGTCTGGCGACCTTCCGCACGAAATTCCAAAGAGGTGTCTCGCGGCTTTCCTGTAGAAAGGGATGCTTGGCGTCAGATTCTTGACATAGGTGTCCTTTTAGGGGAAATAGATGGGGTTCCCTGGTAGATGATTAAACCACCAGGTAAACCAGGGAAACCCATCTATTCTTCGAGCAAAACAACCAAAAAGGACACCTATGATTCTTGATACCTAGTCTACCCTAAGATGTTATTCTTGGAGACACCAGAAATGGTGACTTTCATGTGAGGCAGGGTGAGAATGACTTGCTTCCCCAAGAGGCTCCATTCCCCGCTTCATGTACTCCCCTACAAATCAACAAAACACCCTAAAAACGGTGAAAGGTTTGAGGTGAGGGGTTTGGGAACGAATCATGGGGATCCCCAGAAACAAACCATAACAAGGGATGGGTTGATTGGGCTACCACGCCATGGGTTGTCCCTCGCTTTACCCGAATGGAAAGCTCGCCATTGTTGAAACTAGACAAGTCCCTTTGACTGATAAACAGATCGGAGCCCCTGCACAAAAAAGGCGAGTGGCACAAAGGAGAAACACACACACACACACCCACCCACCCACCCACCCACACACACACACACACACACGCAGACACACACACACACACTCATCCAGGCGCTCGGGCGCACGTGCGTAAGCAAACTCAAACGCGCGCGCACACACACACACACACACACGTGCAGCCTACAAACATGCGCATGTTCTTGCTTTGTGCGAAGTAACCCGTTCTATGATGCCAAAGTGGGTCATCCCCAGATCGACTTTCTCTTTCAGAATTGAGGCATCACAGAAAGTGGCCCAAAAACAGCAATATGTCCACAGCAATGGTGCGTACCTTCGTGCATCATCTGAAAACTCACTTTAGTCACTTAAGTCAGAGTAACCCAGGTCCCAGCTGCGAAAAATGCCCATTTTGGAGTGCGAACCCCAAAGCGGGCTTGAGTCATCCTAAAGCCAAAGACGGCTATTGGCGTCATCTGTCAAGCGAGGAGTTTCCACGAACGAGGCGCCCCTGACAATTTCCTGCTTAGTTCTCAGGGTGCCAGGTACAACTATATACATGTCAGGGTACATGTATACATATATATATATATATATATATGTCTCACATGCTCCCCCCCCCCGGCAAACCAAAAAAACTACAACCAACAAACATTACATAAAATTGTGGGGTTCCTGTGGTTTCATTTCAGCCAACCCCAAACAGGCTACCTTCAAGAAAAGACAAAGAAATATGTATGTCAGTGCATGTAGATACTAAACTATATATATATATATAGTCTACCTATCCCTCTCCAGCCCCTGGATGAGGCTTGGCCGCTGGTTATACACGAGCTCCTTCAGAGCACCATGGGACCGTTGATTAACAACTTGATGCTGACTACCTCGCTATACAATTGTTAGGGGGGTCTTAATCTTTCTTTGCAGGGGGGGTTGTCAATTTTAGAGACCCCTTTTGGGCGGTTGGTGTCCTTTTAGTTCCACATCCAACACAAAACAAATACTTGAGAAAACAAACATGTAGGTTGACGTCAAAACTTTTGAATAGGGAACCTCCCAAAATCAGTGATGTCCTTACACCTTCCCAATTACAAACCAGCCCCAAAACGGGACCGGACCTCAAACAAGCAGCGGGATCCCGGTGCGAAGGCACGAAAACGGTTGGATCCCGCCGAATTTTGCAAATCAAAGCGCGTGGCCGGGTGGGAAACCGTCGGCCCGTCTTGAAAGTCGGCCTGCATCATCATGCTTTCCGTCAAGACCTCCTTGAGAAGACAATCACAGAAACTCACTTGCTGAGTGGATGGCCAAACAAAAAGTCCAAACTTTTTGTTTACCACTAAAATGGTCTTCCCAAAAAGTATAAAGTTCATGAACTCAGGAAGTGAGGAAACAACAAAACCCAAAAGTGACACACGCGAAACAGGACACTGGACACCATTTGGCGTTTCAAAGCTCCTCCCCCCATTTCGTCGAACCGTCCGTTCTTCCGTTCTGTGGCTTTCTCCGTTTTTTGGTCCGCGGCTTGATTCTGCAATCCCTAAGAGGGGTAGGTACAAGAGGATGGGTCGACCCTTGAAGACTTTCCGCCTCTCCCTCCGTCCACTTCAGTCCGCGGGGCAGCTTGACACAGCCGCAGGGGTTGAGGCCCCCGATGATGGAGGCCAAAATGAAGGCCATGAAGACGTCGGAGCCCAAGGGCGCGATGGCGTAGAACCTGAGGCCCGCATGGTGGGGGGGGGGGGGCGGGGGTGAGGTTCCATTGGGAGCAGACCAAACGGGAAATATGTGGGGAAAAATAGGGGTTAGATATGGAAAGTCTGGGTAAAAATGGAAACAATTGGACTAAACCTGCGGCTTTTTGGTGGTTTAAGCTTGACCCATGCCCAGTGCGGCTGTACATTTCGAGGGTTGGAACCATCTCTAAGGTGGTTGGTGGCACCAAAGGGGTTCCCCCCATTAAAAAATCATACCCATTTGGCGTGCTACATAGGTTCTTCTTGAAATCTTTGAGGGTCTAAGTACCTTCTTAGGACGTACCTCTTCCGTTTCCCACGGCTGCAGGTTGCCAAGTTGGAAACCGACCACTGCGCCGAATTCGGCGCGGTGGCTGTTCCTCCAAAGGGGGTAGAATCCGCTTCCCGCTCGTGGGTGGTTTGGGTTGGTGGTTGGAGGTACCCTCTACAGCCAGGGTTCAAATCCCCAAGCCACGAATCCAAACCGCCAACTCGGGAGAAAACTTGGGGTGAGGTTTGTGACCCATGAGGCGACCAATGGATCCCAAGTGATGGGGTAAGAGTAGATGGAGCCTCCATATTCCGGGTTGAACATTGCCCGCTTGGAACGGGAATTGCGCAGTCCACCCTTGAAAAAAGGCAGGAATCTCAGCAAATCGGACTTCCAAACACTCCCAAAAAGACAAGTAGAACTTCCTCTAGGCAGCCGGTTTGTTAGAGACTAAGAGTTGGTTCCCCATTCTCTTCACCACAAACAAGCTGCAAACTAACACATTCCACCCATAAATGTGAGGGTCCAAGAGTCCTCTACACATGGGGTGTTGTTCCATGTTCATCCGCATGAGCATAGGTGACCTTTTGGCAAAAACAAATGGGGTTCCGCGGATGGTGCACGAACCAATGTGAATCTAGTGGAAATCGATTTCTATTTCTATTCAAACCAACTGATCAAACAGACACCCTCTTCTGCAGGTGTCCCCTTCAAAGGTTGCAATTTTACGGGTGGTTTCCATGGAGATCGTGCGACTGTATTCCAAGTTCGGGAAATGGCTCGGAAAAACCCCCAAAAATCTAGGGGGTTGATTCCTTTTCCATTCTTTGCAACCATCGTTCTTTTCAAAAACCAGCTGTTTACCCTGGGGTTCTGATGGTTTTCTGGAAAGAAGGATCCCTGGAAAGAACAAGGAAGAGGAAGTGTCCCCTAGACTTTCACATTCTGAAAGGTTGATCTGGGCTCTCATCAGCTTCCCTCTAACCGGGCTGCCCGTTTTCAGATCCCCTGCTAGAAGAAGCTAAGGAACCGGACGCCTGGGGGCCAGCAAGCTAAGTGGTTTGGATTTCTGGCTTGGTCAAGGAGGACGCTCTCATTTGTCCTCTTTGGCCAGGCTTCGACTCCAAACCAGCGGGCTCCAAACCACCAACACAGGGAGAGGTTAGGTGGAGTCGGATGGCAGGCTTCAAGAATGGTTCAAACAGAAATCTGAAACATCGGCTACAGAGACCACCAATCCAAACCACCGACCAAGGGTGACTTGTTCCAAAGATGCTGCACCCCTTTCTGCCATTCAAGGAGAGGCATGCAGGACCTCCGTTGCTTTCTGCTCCCCTGCTAACATTTTAACTTTTAGCGGTTTAATGGAAAACTCCTTAGTTGGCAAAAAGTTAAAGTCCTAACATTCAAGCAAAATGTCGCAAAGGGACATCCAAGTAACTTGTCCAGAAGAAAACCACCAAGGTATGGGTACCTTGCTTGCCCCTTAGGGGCCTGGAAGCAACAGGTTCGCCTGTTGGCACCTTCACTAAAAATCGACCAAAACATGGAAAAAAAACAAAAAAGGTCAAAAAAAGGTCGATTCACTTTGGACCAGTGAGGCATTTACCATTTCGCAACCCCTGCGCTCCCAGCTTGACAAAAGCGCGAGGCACATCAAGGGCACCAGCACAGGGCACAGCGGCACCAGGGCCAAGGACGCACCTGCCCGAGTGGGAAGCCAGGGCTTCAACAAAAAGCCCGGCTCGAAACGCCGAAAAAAAAAAGATACCCTTCCTCAGTCCTCACACATCTGTGGGTACCTTTGCGTTTCCCCCAAGAAAAATGGTCGGATTGACAAAACGTGTGTTTGGGGGGGGGGAGGGTAGGAGCAACTTGGGCGTGTCTGTTTTGTTGAGTTGGTTGTTCAAGCGAAATGAAAAGGACAACACAATTTGGGGGGCAAATTTTGAAAAAAACAAAACATATCCATACTGTACGGCACCCATAAGATCAGGGCACCAGTTGGGAGTTTGTCCACAGACTGGCAGCCATGGTTGGCCTGCCCGATATAAACTTGCAAAATGGTTTAGTGACCCCAGTAGAAGTGCAAACGGCGAGAAGAGCGAGAACATGGAAAAAAGCGGGTCGGTGGGGAGTTGAAGAGTATGTACCGCTTAGTGCCCAGTCCGGTCATAAGATCCGTACCACCAAAACAAATCTTGAGGGGGGCCAACAAAGAGTTAAGCAAACTGGATGCTTAGATCTTCCTAAACCCAGGTGTTGATGGCTCCTTTGGCCATCCGAACCCAGGACAAAAGGGCGGGCAAACAAAAGCGCCCTTGGCGCGGACACCCTGGGAAAATGTCAGCCACATAAATATATATATATATATATTAAAAAAAGAAAGAAAGATAATTCTAAAATATACAAAACGTCAATTTAAAGATAAGAAAGACAGGGAAAACAGATCCCGGTCTTTCATGCAAAGACCCAACAAGGCGGCGAAGGCACCGTGGCTTCGGTGAACTCATGGCTCGCGCTTCGGCTCGCAAAACCCTTCGATGCCACGCGGCGTTTGCTGCCGATCCGCACGGGGCCAAAGACGCTGGCAACACCCCAAGGAGCAAGTTGAACATATCGAATCAACGCCTTGGTATAGACCCAACAAACCCAACCTAAAAAATGGAGAGATCCGACCTGACAACCTCACTCTCTGAATGTGATCTGGGTTCGAAAACCAACTAACCCAGGGACACACACCCTATTAAACTGGGGTTGATTACTTTTCGGGTTAACTTGGAGGGGCTGTTTCATCCTTCTGCAGATGCTCATGCGGTTGGCACCCTTCTTTCTGGGCGGTTCCATGGTACCCTTCAAGTCAACATTACATTTCTTCCGGGGTGGCTTGCCTTTCCACCACCATTTAGAACGTACTTTGAGGATACCAGTTTAATAGACCCTGGCATTTTTCATTGGTGCCTTGACTCAACTTAGAGGTTCCGCGAGCCAATTTAGACGACTTTTTTTAGATCCGCTTTTCCGCGTGGTTTCCTGACGGGGTTAGGGCGAATTCCCGGGACATCTTTTGCCCCCCCGCGGCAGTTTTTGCTCCTTCTGGTGGAGTGTTTGGCCCCAAAACCCCCAAGGTGCACTCGGCCCGAAAGCCCAAGGCCATAGCCAGATTGTGGAAAAACGTTTTGACGTGCATGGACCTGGAATCTGGAAGTCGGACCCCAGCAAAATCTACTATAGATGGTTTCTCCCAAAAAAGGCTTAACGTTTCCCAGAACAAAAATCCTAATTACACAGGTGCAGAGTTAGCTTGTGCTTTTTTGGGGTCCACTTTGCTTTCCACCAAGCGCGGGATTTGTCTCTTTAGTTGGCCAAATTCGGCTGTAAATTCGGATCTCCCTGGTTGATTGTTTGATTGGGGAGTGCCCCCTTTTAGTGGGACAACAAATTCATTCCCTTTAAAGTATAAAGAAGGCACAGCCAAGCAAAGTGCAACAAAGACATGCTTGGTTTCTTTTTGATGTCCCTTTAACGTTCAACCTAATGGGGGGTCCTTTGAGACCTCCCAGTTCGTTTCGATCTCCAGGACCTCAGGAAGTTTTCACTTCAGTGGGCGAAATGTGGACACCCCAAGCTCTGAAAACGCCTTAAAAACAAAACCTCCGCACCCGGAGGGTTTGCTGGGACAGGGCTCCCTAGATTTCCCCTCAAAACATCACCCATGAAGGGAAGCTCACCTTAAATGGTTAAACAATTGAGGTGATGCGTTAAAATCCCTACCAACAGTTCGGGACATCTAGGGACCCGTGGGGAAAAATCCCCCCCCTCGGGTGGCATGAATCAAATCGCATGGATCGCTCGCCTCCCGTGGCCGCGGCCCCGGCGGTGGCGAAGGCCTGGCAGGCCGTGATCATGCTGGGGCCCAGCAGCACCGCGTTCCGCGTGCCTCGGAGACGCCGAGAAATCCGCTGCGAAATCCGCCGAGAACGAGGCCGAAAACGGCCGAAAACGGCCGAACACCAGGCCGCGCGGAGGATGGTTTTTGTTTTTTTAATGTTGGGGCCTCTCTTTGGGGAATCGGACCGCCCCCCACCAAAAGCAAAAAAATGGCGTCGGTTTTCCAGTTGGCTCTTCAAAATGAGCCGCCCATTGGGGAGTCGTAGGGTTTGACTTTTTGGCTTTGTTGCAAAGAAAGTCATCCCGCACGCCATAAGCCATTCGGCCAGGGACCTTGAGCAAAAGGGGCGGTAAAATCGGCAGAAACTGGTTGTGGCAAAAACTGGCTAGAATAATTAGGGGGGGGGAGGCGGGGAAGGTACCATAAACAAACACATTTAGGCAGATTTTTCTGAGTATACAACAGTAGTTGTTTAAACCCCCTTGCGCTTCCGCCCAAATCGAACACAAGTTCTGGCCTTTGTTTTGAGGCGAATGGTTCAAAGGACCCTCAGATCTCATGTTAGTGGATGCGCTGGCGCTGCGCTGGTCTATCCAGCAGGGGTCAAATTGCACTTCCGTCGTCGAAGGGCGCATGGCTCTCCCTCTGGCTTACGCGAAACCAAGCATAGGCGAGAGCTGTCAAATGACTGGGAACGAGCTATGCATTGGCCTCCCACCAGAAATCATCAACCCTCAATTTCTACCATGCTAACCGGGCTGGAACTAAAAGGGGACGTGTGTTTTGTTGCCCTGCTTTCCAAGACACCCCAGCTTGCCACTTTTCAATGTACCCTCCATGTTCCTATTCACCTCCATTTTCCATGCATAGTTGTTCCCATATTAGTTCCCATCATCCCTTTATCCCCCCCCAACTTTGCTTCAAGCCGTTTCATGTCCTTCCACGTTGCTCTCTGCTTTCCAAGGGTTTTCTCGTCCTCCTTCGCACTGCCCGCGCTTTTGCTCCCCTCTTCTCCACCGCCCCGCTGTCCGGACGCGGCTTCCCCGGACGTCCGCGCCTTCGCTGAGCACGGAGGCGGCCACGGCCACCATAAAGATCGTCTGGGTCTTCGCGGTGTCGCAGCCGCAGCCGTAGCCCACCTTGAGATGACTAGGTCCTCCAGTGGGGAGGGGGACCCAGCTTTCTGCCGTCTAGTTTGGCAGGGGCCAAAAAAGGGGCGAGAAAGGGCAGCCGGTTTCAAGTGGCAAGGGGAGTTATGAAGGGTTGACACTTGGTTTGGCTTAAAGATGGCTGGTGGAACCCC
Source organism: Effrenium voratum (assembly GCA_963377175.1). Classification (NCBI taxonomy): domain Eukaryota; class Dinophyceae; order Suessiales; family Symbiodiniaceae; genus Effrenium; species Effrenium voratum. Next base: position 432,259 of record CAUJNA010002502.1, on the reverse strand, counting down.
ATCTGCTTTTTCTTGGCCGTTGTTTGGTTTAAACGACCCGTCCCCACTGTTACCAGGAGTCGCCTGTGTCAAGGCTTACCATCTCCCGGGGATGTAGCCTGGATGAAGCAGCAGTCTCCTTGGAGGGTTGAGGGGGGTTTGTTTGGCTTAAAACACCAGTCCCCAGTTGTGAGAAAGCAACATAGGAGGCTTGAACAAGAGTCGCCCGAAGTGGACAAAGAATTGGAACCAATGTGTTTCGGGGTTTCCATTTGGGAAGCCAAACGGATCGTGGAATCCTCTGAGCCAGTTGGGCGTTGTTGTCTCTCTTTGGGGGGGCCCCAAAAAAATTGATTCGGTTTTTTCCGGCCGGTTTCCCAACGAAAACGCAACGCTCAGAAAACGACGGCGCTCGCTCAAAAAACGACACACCCGTCGAGTCTTTTGCTCAGCTTCCCTTTGAAGGGTTCCAGGGCGACCCAAGAACTGAATAGCGTATCTGCAACCCCTCACCCAAGTCCACGTGAAAGGACATGGGTGCGTCGTTTACCCATCTCATCTTGGGGTTGGTTTAAAGGGAAACCGAAAACAAAAAAAACACTTTCATTCTAATTCATGTTTACCGTATTGCTCTTGATTGTTTTGGGGGTGGGGGCACAAAAAAGACACACGCTTGTGTGTCTCAGGGCTTAAACGGGGGTTAGACATAGTGTAAACTGCTTTGACCAACTGGCCTTATTTTATCAAAAGCCACCCTCTAAGTTGTGGGTTAAAGGGGCACAAACCAACTTTGTGGCTTTGACTCCGAGAATCTGGCCAAAGTTCTGACACTAACATCCTTTTGGTCTCGTCAATGAGGGAAGCAAAAGAGGGGGGGGCAAGAATTTGAGACTGCACAGCAAAGGAAAAGGGGCCTTGCTGTTGCTGTAGGACAACTTTTGGGACAACAACTGCTGGGGAACTTACCAAAAATGGTGGGGAACTTGCCAAAAATGGTGGAGACACCAAGAGAACCACAGAAAAGCCAAGGGTAGTCATGGAAGAGGTTGCCTTGTGAATGTGATTCCCTTCCCCGCTATGCCCTTTTTTTGGCCGTTTCTTTCGAAAGGCTTTGCCCAGAACAAATGTCATACGGGTGTCTTCAGTTGCTCACTTGCCAAAGGACCCAAAATAGAGAACATGTACTCGGTTGATTTCTGCTCCCTGCTAAAAGTTTAACTTTTAGTGGTTTAGTGGAAAACCCATTAGTTGGCAAAAAGTTAAAGTCCTAACAGCCAAGCAAAAGCACCAAAGTTTACCTTATGGGACCGCGACTAAACATGGACCAAATCAGAGTCGATTCGCTTTGGGGCAAGTGAGTTTCATTATTGGTTTGAACACATACGAGTTCCCTACGAGCGAATACAGCAAACGGGGGGAGAAAAAGGAAAGAAAAACACGCGCCTAAACCGCCAGAGGGAAGCTGGCCTCATGTGCCTATTCCGTTTTCGTGCCCTGAAAAATTGAGAAAATATGTCTAGTAGTGAAATCGACTCCTTCAAACACAAAAGGGAAACTAAGATATATTCATTTCAGCAAATGGAAGAACATAACGAAAAAAGGACATCTAAGCCCTGAAAAGACTTCGGCCGGGGCACGGGGCAGGGGCTGTCTGTGTTCTCCTTGCAATCGCCAGGCATCATGCACGTGTTGCCTACCGGGCGGAGAAAAAAACGGAACGGCGCCTTAGGGCGAGGACTACCACTAGCACATGGGGTGCGGTTCTTGGGAGTTGGCACCTTCTTTGGGGGTTTAATTGGAACCCAGACCAAAAAAACACACACACACACCCCAAAAAAAAAAACGACCCCCCCCAATTTGGGTGCTCTAAGTGACTCACCGTTGGAATGGGTGACCTAGAACTCCCCATTTAAAAAGACACCTCCATTTCGCTTCGAAGTTGAAGAGCGCGATATGACAACCGGCGGGTGAATGGGTGGAATGGGTGGCCTAGAACTCCCCAGTTAAAAAGACACCTCCATTTCGCTTCGAAGTTGAAGAGCGCAATATGACAACCGGCGGGCGAATGGGTGGAATGGCTGGCCTAGAACTCCCCATTTAAAATGACACCTCCATTTCGCTTCGAAGTTGAAACCGGCGGGCGAATGGGTGAAGCCCAAAGCCCAACTGACCATTTCTCTTGCCATAGGTGTCCTTTTGGCCTATCATGAGGGCTTGGGGGAAGGGAGAAGCAAATACGCCCCCAAACAAGGCCTTTTTTTGGGGGCCGTTTTTCAGGGGCTCCCTCCCCCCTGCCCCCCCTCCCCCAGTTTTCATGAGCTTAGCAGGCCCAGATTGATTAGAAACGGAGTTCCAGTGGTTGGCAGAAAGCCATCCAGGGCAACCCATTTATGTGTCCACCACTTGGCACAGCTCCTCCTAGCGGCCGTTCAAAAAAAAGAAGTTTCCAACAGGTCACCTATGCTTCTTGACCTCTTTGTCAAAAAGTCCAGGCCCGCTTTCTGGCCCGCTTTTTTTGCGGGTGCCAAGTACCTGTTCCTGGCAAGTGGAAAACGGCCATGTTTCAGTGTCGCAGTCAGGTTACTCCGGAGGTGGGTGTCGTGGATGGGCTTGCAGCTCTTGTGTTTCACCAACTTTTAAACCACACAAAAGAGCTTCAGTTGTGAATCTAAACTCCGAGAGGTGCAAGCTGCCGCAGCTTCCATGAGGAGTTTGAGCATGGGCAAGCTTCCTGGATAGAGTTTCTCCGCCCGGGTGCCCCACTGCCCCCCTTACCCCTTACCCGCTTACCCCCTTTGCAGCCAAAATCCACCAAAAAATGATGCAACAACAAACAAGATCAGTGAAGGTATAGTCTTATACACAAGTGCTAGCTTGACTTGAGACGAAGAAGGGGTTTTCATAAGAAATATCAGGTGCCCTTACCCCCTTACCCGCTTACCCCCTCACCCAAAATCCACCCGCCCGCCGGCCCATTTCTCCCTCCAGCCTGTGCAGTCCGCTTCACTGTAGCAGCTCCGGGTGATGGTGTCCGACACCTCCATGCCCGCGGGCTTGCCCTGCCTCGGAGATTTAGGTTTTTGGCTCTGGCCTCGGGTTTTGATCGGGGGTGTCCCCGTTTCCGAGGGACCACACCCGTTTCTTTCCTCTTTTGGAGGGAACCACCCCCTAAGAATGGGTCAACCTTCCGCCCCCCGGCTTGGTGGCCTTTCTCACCTTTTCTTTTTGGGGGGAGGGTTCCCCCACCAAAGACTACAGAGAAAAAACATGGTACCCTTGGTACCTGGAGCCTCCCTCTGACCCGAAATAAAAATGGGTCCATGACCCAAAATTATTCTGGGTAATGACCAACCATTTTTAAAGGGTCATGGAGACTCCAGGTACTTGCCTCACGTTGGCAACGGACCTCCAAAGGACACCATCCGTGAAGTGAGGTCCCTCCAGTTTCTACCAAGAACTTATGGGCTGATTCCTTCTCCATCTCAGCCATCCTTCTTTTCAAAAACCGGATCCATTTCCTGATTTAGACCCGGAATCTTTTCGTTCGAGTGGTATGCGCCTTTATCACTCATCAACATGTATGAGCAATGTCTATTATTCCAACAATATTAGAACCAACCAAATATCCTCCATTTTCCACCATGCCACTTGGGTCAAAAAGGAATCGGTATAGTGCTACAGGCTGTGCTGCAAACCAACCATGCAATTAGGCACTAGGACAAAGGCCTTCGCCAAACTCACTTGCCCAAAGGACCCAGAAATAATAAAAAAAAAAAAAAATCACCTTTTGGGGGCCATGACTAAAAATGGGAACCCAAACTGGAAAACCAAAAGGTTAGATCAGGTCGATTCGCTTTGGGCAACTGAGCAAAATATCCGCTTTGGAAAACCCCGTACCCCCAGTGAACATCCCAATCCCACCACTAAACTAGGTTCTAAAATGGGTGGTGAATTCACCTACCCCAAAATGGTACCATTGGTTTTGACCCATGGCCATATCCTACCAATAAAAAGGACATCGCGTGTACCAATTGCACAGCCCCCAAAAAAGCGGATCTCTCTTTCGTCGAGTCTCGCGAAGTACCTCCGCAGCTCGGCCATGACGTCCTGCCGTGTCACCTGCGAGCCTCACCGTCTTGAGAGCTCTCCGTGCTTCAGTCGGCGCGGTGGGGGTGGTGGGGGCAGTGGACACCAAGAGAACCACAAAGCCAAGGGTCATGGAAGAGGTTGTTTTGTGAAACGTGTGATTCCCTTCCCCGTAAAAGGCCCCTTTTTTGGGCGTTTCTTTCGAAAGGCTTTGCCCAGCACAAATCTCTGAGCAGGGCTGTGGGAAATGGAATCCACTTCTGTGATGCAACAAACAGGGCCTAACCCCAAAGACATTTTCCCCCCATAAGGGAGATTCCCGCAGGTATCACAGAAGTGGTGGGATAAACCCCGAGTGATCAACCACAAGATGGGCTTCTTTGAACCCAGTCGGCTTCTGGGCACTAAAATGGTGGTCCCAGTTCCAAGCAGTCCAGAGATTTGAGTCTGTCCCTTTGGTTTTTCTTATGGGCTGATCTTGTTCCTTTGGTTTCCCCAAAATTCTAGGGGGTGGATTCCCCATCGTTCCTTTAAAACACCAGATCCGTTTCGCCTGGGATTTTGGACGGTTTCCTGAAAAGATTCGGATCCCTGGAAAGAATGGGGAAGGTACCCCCAGAACCATTTGGGAATGGGTCAAAATTAAACAAAAAAACACCAGACCGCAGGCTTTTGGGCGTTTTGTTTTTTCCCATTTAGGACCACCCATTTTGGATACCTATTTACTCACTGCCAAATGGAGGGTCTTCACAAAATAGATGTCTGTCCACATGCTTCAGCCTATTGACTAAACAACCTCCTCTTGGTTTCCCAGGAGAAAGGGTCTGAGTTTAAACGAATTCTGGCCTGGCCCCAACTGGGGGGGGTGCCCGTCCCCAAAAAGGCTGATCACTTTTGGTAGGCTCAATGGAAAGCCACTTGTTCTTTTCAATATGTGCTGAAGAACGGGCACTAGCTTAGGCACTAACCATGACCACATGTTGAATGACTAAAACCACTAGAGATGGGGAGGGGTCCCGTATGGTCCCGTACTGTCGCCACTGGTTTTGAAACCTGATCTTCGGGGCATTTGTTGGATACATACTGGCACAAGCCATTCCCTCCAAATCGGTCGAAGTGACTGCTGGGGATGTTCTTGCGCTCCGAGCTGACCCAGTTGTTGGTACCTGCGGAAGCTCAAATGCAGCAAACTCACTAGAAAATAAACATAAAGACTAGTCCTCCAGTAGAGAGGTTAGAATAAGGGTACCCTTGTTTCTGTAGTTTATTTGAGTAGAGGAGCCCTCCCAACATCTCCCAACCAAAAAAGGGGGGGACCAGGTCCTGAGACGTCTCTGGCCGAAAAACAAGTCTCGGGTGGCCATGGGGAACCAAGGTCATCTTGTTTCTTTGGTTGGGTCTAAAGGGGAACCCTTCCCCCCAAAACAAGCAAAACAAAACAAACAAGTTGGGCGCCACAGGAAAACTGAATGCGCCCAAAAAGGGTGAAAAGGGAGCCACTGGGAAACTGAATGACAAAGGGTTCCGACCCTGTTCCCTAGATTTCCTCTCAACGTCACCTGCGCCGAAGCCTCCGCTCAAAAACAAATGATGCTGCAAAACCACCCTTTAAAGGGCGGAAATGCGAAGCCTGGGATCTCACAAACTCCCCTACGTTCAGAGAATGTTCGCCTTCAAAGTGGGCATTCCAACGTATGAGCTCTTTCCGAGGCTGGGGCAATCTTCAGGCATCCATGGCGCGGATACCAAGTGAATAAGGGTACCCTTTATTCTGTAGTCTGTTTTAGTACGGGAATCCTCCCAACCAAAAAAGAAACGGTAAAAGGGCACTACTGGGGGACCTAGTCCTGAAGAAACACCTCGGAAAAGTGAGAAATTCCTGGCCACCTGATGGCTCCTTGGAGGGGCAACGCCACCAAGGGGAGGGGTGAATTTGAGCGCGCGCCGCGCGGACAAGACACAAATCTGGAGGCAACTTTCACCAACCTGAATTGAGGAGGCATGTGTCAAACATAGGTGGCCTTTGGAGAAATGGCACTGGCAAACGCAATAAGAGCCAATCTGAACCAGTGCCATCTGATTTCTAACCAAACCAACCTTTGAAGGACACCTATGTTCTCAACATCTCGGACCTTAGCTTGCCAGCACCAACTACAAGACCCCATAGACGAATCCAAACAGGATAAGTCAAGCGAGCACAAAATAGATGTGCACAAAGAAGAGCCCAACACGCGCACACACACACACACACGCATATATATATATACACATATATACATATATGTATGTATATATATATATATATATTCCTAGAACTTCTTTTAAGAACATGTTCCCAACATTTTCCTCAAAAAACAAAATAACGCGAATTGTTGGAAAACCAACTTATTTACGCAAACAAACAAAAATAACAAAAAAGACAGATAAATTTTGGTTCCTCTCCATGGTTGCTTGCCAGCCACTACCGAGTAAACCATTTCCTCCATTTGCTTAAGTCCCCTGAAAAAAATAAGAAAAATCCAGTAGTGAAATCGATTCCCTTTAAAGCCAACAGGGGAAAATAAAACATCTTCTTAACCAAATGGAAGCTACTGGTGGCCCAAATGGAAACCCCCCACTAACTCAACCAACATAAACCAACTAAACGAGTCGCTGGTGGAACCACCGAGTTAAACCATTTTACCCCAAAACCACCGCCGACTGGCCGACTGCCGAAAGGGCGCAAAGCCCAATGGTGGCCGTCAGCTGGCCGCCCAGGTCCGACGCGCCGTCGTCGGCGGAGGGCAGAGACATGGCCTCCACCTGGAAGCAGCTCTCGGCGTAGGACTCCGTGTAGTCCTCGGGAGAAAAACTCACCTGGTGAGCTGTACCCTCAACAAAGGGCACACCCACGTGGACGGACCACCCAGTTCTCGGCGGGTTTCCTTAAAACAAAAAACAAAACACCACAAAGAAAGGGGATACCCTCCTCAGTTGTTCAGTGACCCTGAGAAAAAAGGGAACCCTTTTTGGGGAAGACTATTTTTAGTGGGGCAGCCACCCACGGTCCGACGCTGCAGCTCTTGAGGGAGGGGGAAGCAAAAACAAGACGAGGACTTGGTTTTCAGGAGAAAAAGACAACAAGTAAGAGGCAGACTGTTCAGGAGGGAAAAGACCAGTTTTCTAGGCCACTGGTTTTCTCGGCGACCGGTTCATTCGGGAGGGGGAAAACAAGACGAAGACTTGGTTGACCGGAAGAAAAAAGGAAAAAAACAAGACAAAGACTTTGGTTTTTAGGCGACCGAGACAAAAAGACGAAGACTTGGTTTTAGGAGGAAAAAATAAACAAGACGAAAACTGTTCAGTTTGGAGAAAAGCCAAAAAAAAAGACCCAGTGCAGTTTTTTAGAGAGGGGGAAACAACAACAAGACGAAGACTTGGTTGTAGGGAGCGGGGGTAGTTACAGGGTTCTTTGAAACGAAGGCTGGCAATTTGACAGGCGAGAAAAAATCAAAAACAAAAAACAAGACGAAGACTTGGGTTTTTAGGCGACCGAAACAAACACAAGACGAAGACGTGGGTTTTTAGGAGGAAAAACAAAAACAAGACGAAGACTGTTCAGTTTTGCAAAAAACAAGACGAAGACGGTTCAGTTTTTAGGGAGGGGAAAAGGAAAGAACAACACGAGGAAGACTTGGGGAATTTGAGACTGGCCGAACTGACTGCTCGACCAGGCACGTAGATGGAGAAGAGCTTGTTCTCCCCGCCGTTCGTGGGGAGGGACTGCAGTCCTGCCAGTTGCTTGTTGTAGGGGAACACCGAGTTCACCTCAGCTGACACTGACGGAGCTGCACAGGGGGTCCAAGGGCGCAAAGGCAGCTTATCTGCTTGGTTGGTAGCCCGGTAGCTCGATGGCTGGCTTGCTTGCTTGCTTACTGAAGTGGGTTGCTTTGCAAGGCAAGCGCAAAGCAAAAGAAAGAAAATGGTTGTACTGTTGGATAGCCGCTGTTCGAGGTTTTTAAGGATACGAGTTGGGTTTTACTCTGCACATGGAAAAGGCAACTGTGAGCACCCAACCCAGGCGCTGCACAAAAAGGTGCTATGCCATTTCTCGGAGAGGGAATATCCATGTGAACGTCAATCCGCACATCACCAAGAAAACGGCCAGCTGCAACAGCAACAGCAACACAAAAAGCACAACGGGACACTCAAGCACAAACACACGCGCACAAGTTTGAGCCGCAGTAAGGGCCACAGCTGCCTAACCTACTAATGTTAACATTGGATTAACAAGCATTTTAAGGTTCGTCTTTTCGGGATCCAATGCTGTGAACTCTGACGTTGGCCTCCGGGACCCTCCCTGCGGCGCGTTCGGCAGAAACATGTTCCGTCACAAGCATAGGTGTCCTTTTAGGGGAAATAGATGGGTTTCCCTGGTAGATGATTAAACCACCAGGTAAACCAGGGCCATCTATTTTTCGAGCAAAACAACCAAAAAGGACACCTATGGTCACACGACTCACTTAGTTTCAATTCAGGCCCAATTGAGACTTCACCACCCAGCACTCCGACCAACTTCTCCCGGTGCAGAGGGCAGGGGGGGGGGGGGTGCATCAATCAGACGTGAACCTTAGCGACGAGCTATTCGTCAGTCAGGAGCGTCAAGGTTCAAGGAACACGCGAGGTGTGCTGCAAGTATGAATCAAACAAGTCAACAAAAGAAACATGCGACGCGCATCTGATATACTAACTTCCTGAGATCTTCCTGAGATGGCACAGACTAAACCTGTCTTCCCATTTATTTGCTTTGAAGTCGAAGAACGAAAGTAAAGATACTTTCAGCCACAGACCCCTCCAAATGCTAGGGTTTCATGTTCCACTTCTTTTCCTTTCCCCAAGGTGAGCTTGGAAAACGGGAAGGCCTCGTTTTGCCTGGACAAAATACGAGGGAATATGTCCGATTCCCATTTTAAAACCGCGGGATAGTTTTCTGGGTGAATTCTAATATTTCACGAACCTGTTACTACGGCGCGTTGGGGGGCTATTCCCCACATAAACCACCATTTGGGGTGAGGTCGTGTGAGGTCGTGTGACAATTCACCCAGATTTTGGTGTTCCCAGAAGCTCCTGGCTTCGGCTGGAAGACCGGAAGACCCCCCCATTAGACACGGAGGTGTTTGGTCTCAAAACCTGACTATTTGAGGGCCGTAAATACATCGGGAGCTGTGTTTTAGAAAATTATCAAAACCCCAGCGAATGGAAGCTCACGGGTTTTCCGGAAAATGCGCCAAGGTGTCGAGCCGCCATCGCGCCAGAGAGCTGAGCGCTCTCTGACTGGTCTTCCTCCACCTGGATGGCGTGAACTGGCGCTCGGATGTCCGCACTGGGTCTTGGGATCTTCCTTTTTGGCTACTCTTCAGCGCCAGGATTACACGTTTTATTGCAGAGTTCACGGCATCTTTCCTGTGTGGGTAAACCGAACTTTACCTTGGTGAGTCTCATCACTTGAGCCTGTCTTTTTCTATGATTGGACCCCCCAATCTAATTACTAAAAATGGTTTTCCGCTTAGTTTGCCTTTATAGGCGACCAACAATGGCCGAATCAAAACAGCTCACTTGCCCGAGGTCCTAAAAGGTGATCTCCTTTTGGTTTTTGGCCCTTTACATGGGATGACCATTGGGGGAAGCCACACAAACATGTTTTCATATTTCAACACCAACATGGAAAAAGTTACCCACGGTCAAAACGAGGGGCCCTGGACGGAATATTGACCAAGCCCCACATGCGACGCAGATGTGGGAACCCCAAGTTTGGCGCGTTCCCCATTGAAAGTGAGAGGAGCCCAAAGAGTCTAACCGGGCAACTGGATTTTGGAGGCGGCTGGCAGGTTCCCACTAGCAATTCAACCGCCAGCTTTGGGTCATCATAGTATTCATTAGACAAGACCACGTGCGAGAAACAAGGCAGAGATACAAACAAAAGAAAAAGAAAAAGAAAGAACACACACACACACACCAACACACACACACACACCAGCCAGACCCACACCCACACCCACACCCACACCCACACACACACACACACACACACACACACCCACACCCACACACCCACCCACCCACCCACCCACCCACCCACCCACCCACCCACCCACCCACCCCACACACACACACACACACACACACACACACACACACACACACACACACACACACACACACACACACACACACACACACACACACACACACACACACACACACACACACACACACACACACACACACACACACACACACACACACCCACGCCCACGCCCACGCCCACGCCCACGCCCACGCCCACGCCCACGCCCACGCCCACGCCCACGCCCACGCCCACGCCCACGCCCACGCCCACGCCCACGCCCACGCCCACGCCCACGCCCACGCCCACACCCACACCCACACCCACACCCACACCCACACCCACACACCAACACAGCCACACAGCCACACACCCACACACCCACGCACCCCACCACACACACACACACCCACACACACACACACACACACACACACACACACCCGCCCGCCCGCCCGCCCGCCCGCCCGCCCGCCCGCCCGCCCGCCCGCCCACCCACCCACCCACCCACCCACACACCCACGCACCCACACACCCACCCACACATCCACTCACCCACACACCCACACCCGCCCCCTCACCCGCCCCCTCACCCGCCCCCTCACCCGCACCAGCGCCCGCACCCGCGCCGCGCGTGCGCGCATGCGCGTCCGCGCGCCCGCCCGCTTGCACGCCCGCCCGCACACACGTGCACAAAACCACCAAGTGCGTGTGTGTGTGTGTGTGTTGTGTGTGTGTTGTGTGTGTTGTGTTTGTGTGTGTGTGTGTGTGTGTGTTGCGTGTGTTGTGTGCGGCCTATGTGCCTGTAGCCCCCAAAATGGCTCGGTGAAGTCGCACGTAAATGGCTCGGCTGACTGATTGACTGGTGGTGCCTCATGGCTCCCCTTGCCGGAAAGCAACGCCCAGCACTTACCTCACTTCAGTTGGATTCGTCGTGGCAGTTGGGAACCTTCCATTTGTTTAAGCCCCCTGGCAAAAATCGAACTATGTCCAGCAGTGGCAGATCCCTTTGAAACCAACAGGGGGAAAACAAATCTTAAAAACATCTCCTGAAGCAAACGGAGGTTGACTCCTCCAAACGCACACCGAGTGGCACGTTTTTACACGTCGAAACCGGGGTCCCGGGGGATGTACCTCCGATGCCTCCGCTACCTGCCTCCGGTGCCTCCGCTAGCTCCAGGGCCCGGCCTTCACGATAGGGTCCGGGGTCCATCCGAGGCTCAGCAGCGCCGCAAGCACCGGGCTGGACTCGCTGGCCTACCGAATCGACCGCCGACCGAATCGAGCACTTGGGCGTGGGCGGGCGGAAGGGGGGGCGGAAGGGGGGCGGAAGGGGGGCCACTGGATTTCCCCAAAGGTGAGCAACTTGCCTGGGTCCTCCAGATTTGAGGGGATAGAATAAGGGGACTTTTTTTTTTTTTTTCCGGTAGTCTGTTTTAGTAGGGGAACCCTCCCCTAAAGAAGGGGTAAAGGGGCACTACTACGGAACCTAGTTACCAGTGGTTTCCAGTGGAACGATTGAATGCCACTTTTGGAGCTTCCAGAAAAGGAAATGGAGGACATCCTGAAGGGTTCGGAAAGAAAAAGATACATCCAACAACCACCTTCCTCCAAATTAGCTGATGCGTGATGGCTTCAAGCTGTAGTCAAAAGTCGGCTTGAGTGTCGCTACCTGTGTCACTGTGTGGGTGCGAACCAGTTTGAGCTTGAGTGGATGAGTGAGTGACGTGGAAGGCTGTGAGGCTTTGTGCTGTGTTGATGGCACAAAGGAAGGGTGTTTTGTGAACTCTTCCAGCTTGGGACCTTGTTCAACATGGCGGGGATCTCTGAAACCGCCACCTACTATCTGGCATATTGAGAATTGACTTGAACCAGAAAACAGGGACATAGGGAAAGCCCTGTCTTTCTCCTGGCATGGGAATGCTTTGCCCCTTCCAAAGCCCGCAGCCATACAGGTCACATGTCGAAGTCCTATATGTGTTGGTCTTTTGGATTTGAAGCCGAGCTCGATGTCTGAAGGTAAATGGGGGACCAGAACTACCTAGGTCCTCCAGATTTGAGGGGTTAGAATAAGGGTGCCCGATTTTTTCTGTAGTCTGTTTTAGTAGGGGAACCCTCCCAACCAAAAAGGGGTTAAGAAGGGCACTACTGGGGGACCACAACTGCGGATTCCTCAAGGAGTTCTCCTCCGAACCGTCTGCAATGGAGGGGCCCTGACGCTTACATTGGCCTTAGCCTTAAAAATAACCGCGAACCGTGGCGTTTCTTTCGTGAAAGCCAGGATTCTAGGGGTTGATTCCTTTTCCATTCTTTTCAACCATCCTTCTTTTCAAAAACCGGATCTGTTTCCCCTGGGGTTCTGATGGTTTTCTGGAAAGATTCGGATCCCTGGAAAGGATCCGAAAAGGAAGGTACCCCTAGAAGGATGAAGGTTTGTCTCTCCAAGTTCACTGGTTTCCTCTTGGCGTGGTTCCCCTTTGCGCCACACATAAAACGCTCCAAAACCCACTTGGTTTCGTTTCCAAGAGACAGGGCCTGTTATACTTAGCCTGACACGGTTTTGAAAGTGGAGGAGACCAACCGGCTTTGTTCTTGGCTGGAACTAGGACCCCAGCAAAAAATACTATTTGTTGCCGGGTTAATAGAAACTCACTTGCCCAAGGTTAACCTTTTGGCACCTCTACTAAAAATGGACCAACATGGGAAAACCAAAAGGTCAAAAGGTCGATTCGCTTTGGACAACTGAGGAACACAAAAAAGGGAACCCCAAAAAAGCAAACAAATAACAAAGGGGAACTCATTCTAGGGAAGTCTTGCGGCTCTGTTGAGCCCCCTGCAAAAGAATGACGTTCTCGGGGTTTAGTGGAAGAAAATCCCGGATTTCCAAAAAAAAAGTTAATGTCCAAAGATCCAACCCAATAGCAGATAAGTATGTAGGGCAAAATCCCACTTCATAACCTTCATTGGGTTGATCGGGCACCCATGGTCTTCCAAGCCGCCTTGTCCCCAATTCCATTTATCTGGCCTTTTCTCAACTAGGTCCTCCATATTTGCGAGGTCAGAATGAGGCTACCCGGTTTCTTTTCGGTCGTCTATTTTTTGTCGGGTAACCCTCCCAACCAAAAAAGAGGGCACTACTGGGGGACCTAGTTCAAGAGGGAAAATGGAACCATGAATGGAGATCCCTGTTCCCCAATTCCATTTTTAAGGTGGGCTGGTCCTCCCCTCATCCCATTCAGTGATCCTCAAGAAAAGGGAACCCTTTTTGGGGAAGACGATTTTTAGTGGGGCAGCCACCCCCCCCAAAAAAAAAGAGGGAAAACAGAATTGGTGCCACTGAACAACTGAGTTTCGGTTTTGATTGCAGTTTAACCTTTCACCCGAAAGTCGAAAGGGGCTGCCTCCCCCCCCCACCTCGTGAAGCCCGCGCACATCCTTCTCCTGGCAGCTTTCTGACGTGCCTTTCTCTGACGCGGATAACTAAAACCTCTGTATGGCCTTGTTTTTGAAGGTTCCCGTTGGTTTGTGGATGCTTTTCAAGGGAACCATAAGGAACACCGCTTTTTTGGGGAAGGTCCCCTCATGCCACTAATAACTCTATGAATTCAAGAGCTGGAGCCTCCTCAACAATTGTTGGTGGACATCAATCCCCACCTAAATGGTCTACAACCCCCAAGTAAACCACCTTCCACCGTCGCTTTACCAAATAAGCTCTAAGCTCTTTATAAATTGCTCCAAACATATCTGGGTGTGGGTCAAAGTTAAACCACCAGGGGACTGCAGGATTTAGTCCATGTTTCCATTTACCAGGGATACATTTTGGGTACCTTTTTTTGACCCGACAGCCATCTGGTGATGACCTGGGTCAAGATAGCACCAATTCCTGGCGCCCCTGGCGTACTCACATCCACAGAATCCACCAAGTGGTCCATGAAGCGAGGGGACGTGGTCTTTCCAACGGGTTGCGACCTTTTGGTTCCTGGAACCCCCCCCCAAGAAAAAAAGGGGGATTGAGCGGCTCAGCGGAATGGATACACTCGTGAATAGGTCCCCTCCCCCAACAAAATTGTGGTTTTTCCTTCGGCTGCTCACACACAAGCGCGCGTGCCATGAATGAGATCCTTCCAGTGGTCAAGAGCCACTTCCACAACAGAAGGGCCCAGACCGGGCGTCAATGGGAACCACGGGGCTCTTGTGCTGTTGGAGCTGAAAGCCCCTTCAAACAAAAAGCAGGCCCCGCCATCCATGGAGGTTGCCTATTGTACACAGACCAATGACCCGCTGAGTGGACTGCAAACTCGCTGGGCCTGTAAAATGAAGAACCTCGCCAGAAAGTTCAAAGTTTGCCCCTAGGTAGATGGAAGAGACACAATGGCTCGGCTTCCCGCTGTTTGGAGACCGGTGGTGGTAACCCTCAAGATTCAAAGGGTCGAATTTAAATCCAAACCAACAGGGATACCTGAAAAACTGGATCGACCCGCCATCCGCCCTGACAAAATCATGATGCTCATGGCCCCCATTGTGAGAGCTTGCCCCAAATGCAACCACTTTCAGGGACCCCGAAAAACGCAAACGCCCCAAACGCGCTTTTTAACCGTGAGTCGCAATCAACCAAAATGAAAGGTATTCAACTTGCCTACCCAAAACTTCGTAAACACATGCGAAGAAGGCGGCGAGGGCACCCGTCTTTCTGGTTGGGACTAGCCCTTTCTATTCTTCATACCCGGTTGTGGTTTTCGGCCGCGCGGCCACGTACTGCTTGTAGTGGTTCAGGTCGCGCCCGTCACTGAAGACCAGCATCCAGGATGGTGTCCTAGGATTCTTAGGCAAGCAAAGGGCCCGAAGATGGACGTTGGATGGGCTTACGAGGTCCAGGAGCTTTCCCAAAGCTTGTCGACCTAAAAGGCCGGGGGGTTGCCGAATCAAGCTCCAATGGCTTTTTTGAGGGCACCCGTCCTCCAACTAAGATGGAGGAAGTGAATATTATTTTCTTCTTGAAGGGACCAAGTCCCTGTCAGTTGCCATGTTTGTGGGAGGGAGTACCCTTGAAACCTCAAGGGAACTCACTTTTGTGTGGGGGGGGGGTTCCCTATGTTGACACATACCCACCACCTGAGCGGGCTAGCCAAACCACTCCAGCATGTCAACACAAGGCATCCGAAAAAGGGTGGGCCTCCAAAAGCACATACCTGGAGTCTCCATGACCCTTTAAAAATGGTTGGTCATTACCCAGAAGAACGGGGGTCATGGACCCATTTCTAAAGGGTCAGAGGGAGACCCCAGGTCTTCCTCTTCAAATGACGTGTGTGTTGGGGTTCCAGGTTCGCTTGCCGTCACTGCACATCCGAGAGCCTGGTTCCACTCCAACGAGGCCAAACAGGAAGAAGCGAAACTGAACAATTAGTGGTTCGTTGGTTGCTTGATTTAAAAAAAAAATGAAACGAATAACATGTCCCCCCCCCCAAAAAAAAAAGACAAAAAAGGAAAAGTAAATCTATTTCTCTTTAGTGGTACGCGTCCGGAATCCCAAGAGATCTAAACGTCCAGCTTTCACAGTAGGCTGCTCTGCACCTCTGCACACATCACCCCAGAACCTGCCCTCAAAGAAAGGGCTTTTCAGGCGATGTGGCCATGGGTCAAAATCCAAATCGTACCCCCGGTGAACATCCGATTCAATCCCCACTAAAATAGACTAAAATGGGTGCTGCACCTACCCCAAAATGGGATCCCATTGGTTTTGACCCACATCCATGTTTGTAAAAACACCAAGAGGACACAAAAGGAGCAAATATAGGAAGCACCTTTTTCAGCGCCTGATGGATTCAGATTTCGACCTGGGCGACTCAAGGAATCGCCTACAAAATCCAGTTGCTCGGTGACGCTCTTTGGGCTCACCCTCACTTTCAATGGGAACGCGCTAAACTTGGCCCACATCTGGGCTACATGTGGGGGTTGATCAATATTTCCTTCAGGCACGCAAATGACCATGGGTAACCTTTCCAATTTAGGCCTGGTCGTCCCATGTAAAGCACCTTTTCGTCTGACTCTGTTCCATATTCTGTATAAACTCCTTGGAGGCTGCCTCCAGTAAAGGTGATCCACGGAGCAACGGGGAGGCCGGGGCTGGCAGGCACAAACGCGCGGCAGCCATGACCCTGTCTTTGCATGGGCATGGCACATGGACCTCCGGTCGCGACGAGAAAAAACGGACACCCCCGCCTTTCCCTCCAGACACCCAAAATGGGCATCGACCCCTTTTGCTCTGGTAAAATCGGCATTAAAAAGGCTCTCTCTCCCAAAACAAGACGGCAAGCGGGACAAGTGGAGACCCTTTCGGCACGTTCTCAGGCTAAATCGGAGTTTCCAAGCACGAAGAATTGCCCATCTAAGTGGTCTTCCTGGTGTTTGTTTCCATGCTGGTCTCGCCCGGGTAAAAAGGGCGCGGAGCACGACGGAGGCCGCCGGGTCGGAGTGCCCTTGGCGCTTTCGCGCGGCTCACTTCACCTTCAGTTGGCCGCCCGCCGTGGGGAAGCAGTTGCCCCCGTCCTGTCGCGCGAATTGGTTGATGCCCCCCCCCCCAAGAAAGAAAAACAAGGAAAATGAAACAATAGTTCCAAAGGTATCCCACGCATTTCAAACTTGACCCGATTTGAAGCGTGACAAACCGTTACACATTCCTCCCAGCAGGGTCCTCTTTTCCCGAATGCCGTAGCGAAGAGTTCCGGTTGTTCAAGGGGTCTGGGGGTAAGAACGTGTTTGCGAGACGTGGTGGTGCGTTCGCAAGCGCTCGCAAGCGTTCGCAATTCTCGTGTGAAAAAAGTTGGCGTGCCGTTGGGATTGCTGCGCTTTGCTGAATCTTGCAGCGCGATTTGCACTTCAGGGGTGGTCGTTTTTGAGGTCTCTCGCTCGGCAGGCGCGTCTAAGCGTTTGCGCCGGTGTCATTGTCGGTGTCATCGGCTCGTTTTGGCGAGCTTGACATTTTGTCAAAATCGTTAGAAATCATTCTGGCGCCGCAGTCCCGTGCAAATTAGGAGCAGCTTTAGCAGCTTTAGCAGCAGCAGCAGCAGCAGCAGCAGCAGCAGCAGCAGCAGCAGCAGCAGCAGCAGCAGCAGCAGCAAGTAACCTGCTGTCAGCGGCAACAAAGGTGTTCGGGCACCAGCGAATTCGCAATGAAAGAGCTGTGCAACGGTAACAGTTTATGACACGGTGGCCCGAACTGCTGCGGGCACCGAGGCCGATGCAGCATCCGCAAGCTGCTGCAACTTCACCCACCCCCAACTGCAGTAAGGTTCTATGAGGCTTACAAGAGGTGTACCTGCTTACATGGGGTACCAGAAAACCCCCTTGACCCCCACTCCCCCCAACTCCAACCTCACTCCACCCCCAACTCCACCCAACCACCCCCCCGACTCCACCCCATTCACCAACTGCACCCCCCCCAACTGAAACGGGGGCTGCGATAATGTTGACCTTTTTTCATCAACACCAGTTTGTGAATACATGGGTGTCAACCTCGGTTTAGTGGTTGGATTCAGACCACTTTTGGAGGGGCACCCACCCCAACCCCCACCCCACCCCCATACCCGGGGGTCAACCTTCGTCCGCTTCAGTTTCGCCCCAGTTGCCCCGTCCTCATGGCAAGGCTTTGACATGTCATCCATGGTCGTGAAGTCTCCTGGCACCGCGTAGGCGCAGTCCTCCTCGATGTTGATGGCGCCGAAAGCCACCCTGGATGCGCTGAAACTCGAGGTCTCCCTGGTTTCATGCCCAGGAGGCCCACAAAAAGGGAGAAGGACTGAGAAGCATCTCCTTGCTTTGCTTAAGCCAGTTTGGATCTTACCCTCACTTCCAAAGTGGATGGGCCAAAAACACGTCTTCAAACCGTTTGTTTGTCTTCCCACAAAATATAGAGTCCATGAACGCAAGAAGTGAGGACCCCTTCTTCTTCGCTGGTTTTACACGTCCTTGCTGGTCGTCCCCCGCCGCATTGTTTTGGTGGTGTTACATATCACCGTTTGATTATTCCGATGCTTCCCCCCCTTTTGGGGAGTTTAAGCGTCACTGTGTGGCTTTTGAACAACCGGCCTTCCAGCCCCCAGTCCCTTATGGAAAACCAAAAGGAGGTGGTTGCGGTATTTAAGAATTTCAAGGCCCGGTACCCCTCTTACGCGTTTTGCTTGTTGAAGCTGAAAAGAACCCATCATTTGGAGGCTTCCTCCCCGATTTTGACGCATACCCACCCAGTTGGAAGGTACCCCCCAGCTGAGTTTGTCTTCGGCCCTGCCTGGCGTTGCCCATCTCTCCCCAGTACTCGCCCCAAGAGTTCCGCAAGTGCCAGTAAGATTGCTCGGCCTTTGAGCGAAGGCGAGGAAAAAACAAACAAACAACAAAAAACACACACAAAGAAAAAAAGAAAAAAGAAAACCACACAACAAACACAAAACACAACAAACACAAAACACAACAACAAACAAACAACTTGCTTTGTTGACACCAAGGTCAAAGTATGTGGCACAATTCCCTCAATGTGTTGCCAAGAAAAAGGATATGACAAATTAAGCCAAATTGGGGGAATTGCGCCTTCTATTTTCACCCGGGGAAAAAACACATTTCGAGTAGTGATAGGTTCCATTCAAAACCAACAGCAGGTTGCGTTTCTAAAAAACAAATAAATTAAGTTGCCGGTGCTCAGGGGAGGGAATGGACCCGCGGGTCTCCTTAACGGAAACCACCAGGGAGGGTTTATATGGGTCATTGCAATTCTCATTCCCTGCCTATCGCACCAGCACGCAAACGGAGGTAAAAGAAAACCTCCAGCTGGGGAACCTCCTTTTGCTTTTTCGTCTCCTGGAAAATATACATAAAATATGTCCAGTAGTGAAATCGATTCACTTTAAAGCCAACAGCGGAACAACAAAAACATTTCAGCAAATGGAAGGGAAGTGAGCTGCAACTGGGTCGTAGCCCCAACCATAGACCGCGATGTCGTGGTCGATCTCATTGCCCGCGTCCGTGACGATGCCTCAAGGAGGCAAAAGCTCGTCTTTTCCAGGCAATGCCTTTAACTGGCCTCATGATTTTATCATGGTCAAAGTCACCCCCGTTCAATGGTGGGTTAAAGGGAAACAACCCCATTTGTGACTTTGATACCCCCCAAGGACCGTCAAAATAAAGACCCCTGCTTAAACACGTCACGGTTTGGCTGAAAGCAACATCGCCCCACATCCGGAAAGTCACTCGAAAACGGCAACCAAAACTGGGCTGCCCTCAAATCCCCCGCTAAAAGTTTAACTTTTAGTGGGTTAAATGGGCACTACCACCAAACACTAAAAGGCTAAAAAGCCAAGGGGATGGCTGGGAGCCACCAAGAAAAGTGATGCTTAAACAAACCAAAAGGGAAACCTAGGGAAGCCCTGCAACAAGCCAAAGCCCACCTAAGCGAAAGGCCCCCCCCCCGCCGCCGAGAAGTTCGAATGAGCTGCCGCTGGTGTAGTTCACCAAGAAGTTGGCGTCCACGCCGCAGACGATGGGCCCCCTGTGAAAGATCTCCCTCTTCATGGCCTCGCGATGAACTCAGCAACCCCTCTCGATGCCCCGCAAGGGGGACCTAGAAAAAGGCGATCGCCTGTTGGGACGGAAACATGGAAGCCAAGTCAGGGAAACCAACGGATGGCCGGACTTGTTGTGGTCTCCGCGACACGGAGTGAGCAGTACTGGTGGTACCTGGAGGGTTTTATACCATCCGAGTAGCGTTGTGCCACACCATACCATCGCCTCACCAAAAGGATAAAAGGTTGATTCATGGTCGATTCGCTTTGGGCAAGTGGGATGAAGAACATGGGGCCGTGTTTGCGCGTGCCATGTTCGGGAAACGGAAACCAACCAAAATGTTAGGGGTCCCCTATTTTGATGTTTGCCCACATGGCTCCTTCGAAATGTGCGTCCTCCAGGAGTCCGTTGCTGTTCATTTGCCTTTCTTCGCGTTGGTGCTCGTTTGATTCTAAACCTTGGTTGACGGTTGGAAGGGGGGCAAAAAACAGATGTTTAGTAGCTAAGTGGTGGGATTTCAATCACCAAACCCACAATAAGCAAATATGCAAAACTGTTTCCCACCAACCATGAAAACCTGTTTTCCCTTGCTGTCCCGGTGCTTGACAAGCAAACCATTGGTCTGCAAGGAAGCCTCCATGGAAAACCCAGAGAACTTTGCCCGGTGAGTGCAGCGTGTCATGGCACCCCCACGAGACCTCCATGAGTACTTCATCACTTAGCCTTGGCCAAGGAAATTCACGACAAAAATCACCATCACTTTGGGGACGCCCCTGGAATCACAAACTAAAGCTTCTTCACATGCGGGATTCTCTGGGGATCGCAACAAAGCACAAACATGAGTTTTTGCTGCTTGGACAAGTTCACTTGGCATCACCTGGAAAATATAGTTATAATATATATATATATATATGTTTCATTTTTCAGTTCTATGTCAATGTGTGTATATATCTATATTGAAAACAAAGAACAGGAGAACAAACGAAACAAGGAAAACAAACAAACACATATTTGATGGACAAACTCTTGCACCAGTTGATAGGCCCGTTTCTTCATGGCTTCATGGGGCTTCCATCCCGACTCCTGACTGGTTCCTGGCGTGGATTTGGTTCACAGGCCACATGCTGCTTCAAAACAACTCTTCCATTTGCCGAAGCCCCTCCTCTTCCGCCCCAAACAAAATGGTGGAGAAAAACAAAAACTTCCAGCAGTGAGACCGATTTCCTTTAAAACCAACGAGGGAACGTCTAAGACGAGTTGCTAAGCCAATGGAATCATAGGTGTCCTTTTAGGTGAAATAGATGATGACGGCCCTGGTAGATGATTAAACCACCAGGTAAACCAGGAATCGAAACCCATCTATTTTTCGAGCAAAACAACCAAAAAGGGAGCCACCAAGCCAATGGAACTGTTTGTTCAGCTTCGGGAAGCGGCTGGGACTGCCTTTGGCTCAAGAGCCACAGGTGGCCAACATGGCTGGAATCAGCTGCTCGGCTGCTCGGTGGCGAAATCTGCGAAGCCCTGCTAAAAGTGTTTTAACTTTTAGTGGTTTAATACGGAAAGCTCATTGCCTGAAACTCCCCACAAACAAGTGGACATTGCAGGTTAAGAACTCAGTGCAGCTGGCATCAGGCATTGACAAGCGTCTTAGTAAAGTCCTAACACCCAAGCAAAATGCAACAAAGGCTGCGCAAAACAGACCAACCACAAAGGGTTTCCTGAACCGTTCTTCTTGGCCTCAACCACAATTAGGCGTCAGAACAAATTAGCACGCAAACAAGCCAAAGGCGTGATTAGACCACGTGAACATTTTTCACCGAGGTTTACCACCAAATGGGTATGGGCCATGCGTCAAAATTAAGCAAACGGGGGACGGCAGGTCTTGGGTCCATGTTTCCATTTATCAGGGTTCCATTTTGGGGTACGCATTTTGACCCGCACCCAAATGGCTATGAATTTTAATAAGGGGCCCTTTGGTGGACATCATTTAGGTGGGGATTCATGTCCACCAACCACTTTTGAGGTGGTTCCCTATTAAAATTCATGGCCAAATCTGTACAGAAAAGATCAACGCAGGCCGCGGTTCTCCCGCCTCCACACCTTTGATGGCGCCGTACTCCTCCACCGTGGCATTGGGGAAGTCCGAGAGCCCGGTGCAGAAGCCGCCCTCACAGAAGTCATTTCGGGTTTCTCAAAGTCAGACCATGGGGCTGTTTTCCTTTAACCCATCCCTTCGGTGACTTTGATGGCAAAATAATGGGGCTAGTGGAAAGGGGGTAAATCACATGTTGAGGACATAGGACCCCACAACTCTCGTTTTCCTGGTGGTTTCACATGTGCTATGGTCATGGCACTTGGGGTAAAATCATGAGCCCGCCCTTCCGCGAGGCCAACCAGGCGAGGCCGAAGCCGACTTCGCGTCCAGAAAAGTGGGGTGCCCGAACTCCAGCTTTTGGCAAATTGGGCTTTGCAAAACTCAGTTGCCCAAACGACCCAGAACTAAAAGGTGAACCTTTTGGCACCTCTACTAAAAATGGACCAAAATGGGAAAACCAAAAGGTCAAAAGGTCGGCTTTGGACAACTGAGAGAAAGGGCAACTCCTTGAACAGGGATCCGGATGCATACACCGGAACATTGCAACTTGTAAATGGTGGTGTCAACCTTTACTTTGGTGGTGAAAAAGCCATGTTTCAAATGGTAGTTAAATATATCTTTTGAGGAGCCCTGTTGAAATGAGGCCAAGAAACCTTATTATTGTTTCATTTTGTTCATTTGTTCGCGCTTATTGAGCAACAATTTAATTTTTGGCAGTGAAGTGGTTGGATTCCAACTACGAAACCACAAGCGGCAAAAATGTAAAAGGTGTCCCAACAACAACCATGCAAATGAGGTCCACAACCTTATTGAAGGGTCGAGTGATGCTTAGGCTGGGTTTTCCGTGTTTCTAGGGCAAATCCAACTTGGGCCAAGTTGGATGTGGATTCCGCCAAAACACATCGACGGCAGCCACATGATCAAGGAATCGGATCCTCAGCGTTCGGCATCTTTCAGTGAGCCGCCGAAGGGCAAGTTTGGCTTGGATTGATTGACCTGCATCTGTTTGAACCCCTAGAAAAAACATATTTTCAGTACCTGGGCGGGTGCCAAATCGTTTCCAACTGGAATTGTCATGCGAGACCGGGGGCACCACAAGAGCCACCAGAGCGAGGATAACTTCCTGAGTCCCAACTCTCGGCCACTAGACCGGGCCTTCCCAAGTTGGAAAAAGTCCAATTCAAAAAACAACAATTAAAAAATAAAATAAACAATAAAATCCAATTCAAAAAAATCAATTGTCCCATTCAAATAATCCATCAAGGGAAGCCTGGAACAAAGACCCAAGCCTCCAAAGTAAGATCTCCAAATTCCCCCTCACGGTGGAAAATAAATAAATAAATATATATATATATATTGCCGGGTTAATGAAAAACAGAGGGACCCCCAAAAGAGCAAAAACAAAAAAAGGGGACTAATTCTAGTGAAGTGTTGAGCCCTGAAAATGTTGCTTCGGACAGTGCCCCCGGCCTTGGCGAAGCTGGAGATCTCGCCACTCGGGAAGGTGTTGCAGGTGCGGGCGAGGTTCAAGAAGCTGCAGGTCTTGTCCAGGTCTTTGCAGATGCCAGACTGGACGAACTGGCCCTAGGCGGCAGGGAGCCAAAGGCGGAAGGCGGCTAAGGCGGTAGAAAAAGGAAAAACTCGCCAGGGGTCGATGAGGGAAGCCAGGATGTTAAAACCAACAGGTTGTTTAGACAGTTTGGTGGGCAACATGTGAAACAGGATTGAATATGAACTAGGTCCTCCAGTAGAGAGGTTTGAATAAGGGTACCAACTTTTTTCTGTAGTCTGTTTTAGTAGGGGAACTCACTACTGGGGGACCTAGTTGAAGCGCTTGGTACCCACTGTTGCCGCCAAATTTGTTCTTAGGGTATGATGACCCCTCGGCAAAGGAGGTATTTACCATGGACCCGTGTTGTCAAAGTATTTGGAGTCCTATGACTGTCAGGAGCCCCTCAAAGAGGGGACCGACTGGAAATGGTTGCCCCTAATACTCCCTATTAGCCCTTATTAGGCTTGTGTGGCCGTAGCCAAGGGCCCTTGATAATGAAAGAGGATGGGGAAGGCTTGAACCTTTCTGTTGACCTCATATTATTCAACCAACCAGTGTATTAATAGGGGTCGGGTTTTCCCCTCCAAAAGTGGTCTGATTCCAACCACATTGAGAAGCACCCCCCTAAAAACATAAACGGGTTGGCTGAAATTCAACCATAAGCTTGCCGGTGCGATAGGTAGGGAATGAGTTGGAAGGAACCAATTTGGGATTCTCTTGAAGAAAACCAGCAGTGGGGTTGAAAGGGCACTCCCTCATTGGATGAAACTCAGTTTGAACCTTACTTGCCAGGGAATGAGGGAATGAACCTGGGGTTTCCCTTGAAGGAAACCACCAGTGGGATGGTTTGAAGGAGTCATTCCAATTCTCATTCCCCGCCGAGAACGCACCAAGCTGGTTCCGCCCCCATGGGTTCCGCCTGTGCCCAGCTGGGCATCTCGGAGCATGCCAAGTAGGGCTGGCTGGTCTCGTAGGGGATGCCCGTTTTCTTGCCGAAGAGCTTCATCCTCATTTGGTCGGTCAAAGATAGGGTCACCCCAACATGGCACCCTGGTAAATGAAAACAATGATTAAAACCTGTGGTCCCCTGGTGGCTTAATTTTGACCCATACCCATTTCTGGAAGCCCAACCCAGACCGACGACTTTCAGATGATTCATATTCCCACTTGTTCCGGGGCTCTTCCAAGAGTACTTTATGTATTGAAGTAGGCTAAACTTCACTGTTGCATGATGTTTAGGCTTTCTTGGTTTTCGGTTCTGTTCATTTTGATTAGAGTTGGGCTGCTACCACAGCAAAAGGATTGGAAAGTAAACACTCACTTGCTCAATGCCGACCTTTTTGCACGGTGTGATATTTAGTAGAGGCTCAACAAGCGACTTAGCTCAAAGTTTGGCGATTCAGCCCCTTGAAACTGCATTGTTTAGACCACCAAACTCTCCTTTTCGTTTACCTTCAGTGACCCACTTGCCCGAGGACCTGGACAACGAAGGAAAACCTTTTGGGACCTCCAATAGATGTGGACCAAAGCAGGGACAGCTCAATGTTGAAAGGTCGGCTTTGGGCAAGTGAGACGGACCAAGGTCGAGTTCTTCAATCAATTGTTGCCCAACCCTGCAACTTGTTACTGGTAAGGGGGCTGTGTCCAAAAACCATGAAAGTGAAGTTGGCCAAAGCTGGGTGAACGGAACGTCAGGAAGACAAGGTAAGCCTTTGGTACAGCTACCACTCTAGCAGGTATAACCTCTTGTCGGCTTCTTGCACCAGGTTCACAATGGCATCCTTCATCATAACGGGAAGCACAGCTTCGACCTTTTTGCCCCAACGGTGTCCACCCTTGCGGCTTGGTCAAAAGGAACATTGAGGAAACCAATCAGAATGAGGGAAAATAACCATCAACCAGCCAAAAAGGCGAGCCTTTCACACTGCGAAAGCGCACAAGCCGTTTTCAAACCATCTCCAACGGCCTTTGAAGGTGAGCCTTTGAGGGTCTAAGCTGGCCACCAAAGAATTGGGCAACGAACAGGACTCCCGGGGTTGCGCAAAAAAATCGATCCAAGTGGCTGTGGCAACCAAAAAAAAGGAACTCCAAACTGGCTTGCCCTGGTAAGTGGAAACATGGGTACCAAAACCTGCGGTGTGCTCCTCCGATCGTTTAATTTTGAGCCGCACCCAAGTCCAGAAACTCGCGAATATGATTGCGGGGTTGCGGGGGCGCTTTAAAACCAGGCGGCAAACAAGACGGGCAAGGACCCGCCAAAATAGAATGGGGTTATACAGGAACATCTCGGCTTAACAGAGATGAATCATCCAGCTATTCTGATAGCCCGTTCGTGTAGCTGGTTGGTTGGTCAATTGAGGTTGATTGTAATCCCAGCTGGTTTTACTAATCGGATTGGTGCATAGTTTCTCCTGCCCTTGCATCTTGTTGCAAGACGGCTGCAACGCAAGGTGGATGGGTTCACTAAACTTACCAAAAGGGACACCTCCTAACCAACCAGCTGGTTGCTACCATGTCCCTCCGATCCCTCCTTTGGAGCCCAACGGCTCCCATCCTTCGATCCAAGCGAGCGAAGCCCCCCAAACTTGGCTAGCTCCGAATCGCCCAACCCCCAGCTGCTCCGATCCTTCGTTCCCATTTGGTGGCTCAAAATTCAAGAGCTACCTGGAGTCTCCATGGCCCTTTAAAAATGGGTCCATGACCCCATTATTCTGGGTAATGACCAACCATTTTTTAAGGGTCATGGAGACTCCAGGTAGGGCAAACCGCAGGTCTTGGTCGGCATTTACCCAGCTGCCACATGTTGGGCTCCATGTCCCTGAGCCCCTTCCGACTTTCTCCGACCTTTCCGCGCGCGTTCCGCGCGCTTTCCGAGCCGGGCTTGCCGGGCCGCGAGAGCTGGCCCCACTCGTGGATCCACTGGTAGGCCGCCAAGCCGTAGCCGCCCCAGCAGGAGCCCGGGGACCCCAGCTTCCAGTCCTCAGCTTCGGCCGTGCGACGCGGGGGGTTTTGATAAAAACGCTCGGCCGGTTTGTTTTCCTCGGATCTGCATAAAAAGAGCCGCCGCTTCAAAGCGAAACCAACCGAAACACATCTAAAAAACAAAAAGCGGATGGCTTGGTGGTTCCACCTCACTCGTCTAGGACCTGGGAAACTTGTGATCCTTTTGGAAGCTTGACTACCCAAATCACCGAAACAAAAGGTCAAAAAGGTCGATTCGCTTTGGGCAAGTGAGTGTGTTGACCCCTTTCTGGCTGGCTTGAATGGAAAGCAAGGAGCACCCACAAACCATTGCCCCTATTTTGAGACTCTCCCATAGCGATCCTATGGTTGACGAACGAAATCCTGCACCACCTCCCAACTCCGATTTTCCCCAGGCAGCACACACCCCTCCCCCTGTTCAATGTTGCTGGCACTCAAATAACAGGTGGTGAAGGATCTCGGTCATTCCAGCATGTTTGCAACCAAGGGTCCTAAAAATAATGGGGAGCGCGTGGGAACATTTGCAAGCCATAGCGAAAGCAGTTCTTTCGTCCGTCAACCGGTTTGCCAGACTTGGCCCATCGCTACGTGTCGGCTAGGGAACCTGCAAATTCGGCAGAAGCTCCGGTCTGCATTCAACGCTACGTTGAACACCGCCGAAAATCGCGCAAACACCATCATGATGCCTTTTGCGATCATCGGCTCGAATCGAAGCAACTCATTTTTGCTTCGTGTTTCCCAAAGGACTGCCAAAATGCAAAGTGGGCAGCTTTTGAAGGTTTCATGCCTTGCGAGATTTGCGTTTGCCGGCGTGGCCCCCGCCAGCTGCCAGCCCCCCCCCCCCTCCCCCGAAACCCCCATGCCCTCCTGCGCGAGCACAGGCGCACGCGCCCGGGTCGAAGCACACGCTTGGAAACAAACGCAACTACAGACCAACACGTCAAAACACCTTTTTCACAGGCCCCCCTGTCGTCTGACATTACATCTAAAGCCCCTACAGTGCTAAACGGCACCCTTGTTACTAACTTGAGGCCAGGGGAGAGAAACGAAACCTAGCGTTCGCGCAAGGTCGACGTGCGGCTGGCACAAAAGAAAGCTAACAAGAAGAAACCAGCCACGTTCAAAGCACGCGAAATTAAATAGCGCGCAAAACTGATACATTGCAGCAGGGCGGCAACAACTGGCCCCATTTTTCTAAAGAGAGAGAAGCTCCAGCAAGCTAGCTGTTCGCGCAAATGGCCCATATTTGGGAAAGGTGCAACTCGGGGAGTAAGTTTTGCCACACACACACACACAACTGACAAAGAGTTGACACCCGCTGAGTTTTCTGAGAACTACCGAACCCGGGGTCCAAGGGAAATCCGAGCTGCTTCAACCAAACTTTCTGACCGAAATCGCAACTCGCCCATCCGATTCCCACGCGTGCAGGGGACTGGGTGGTCCATGGAGCCGCAGTTCAGCAGCGCTTGGATCGCCAGGTTGATGTCCTCAGTTCAGTGACCCTGGAAAAAAGGAGAACCCTTTTTGGGGAAGACCATTTCTCGACCCCTGCTTTGAACAACTGAGATTTTAGTGGGGCAGCCACCCCCCCAAAAAAAAAACAAAGGAAAAAGGGTGCCGCTGAACAACTGAGTGTCCATGCCCACGCCGCCCCGCTGGATCTTGATGCGGTCCGCCAGCGCCGACAGGGCCCCGTGCGCCCAGCAGGAGCCGCAATACCTGGAAAAATCGCACCCTCAGCTTCCCTCCCGCCCTCCCACCAACTAACATGGAAGTGCAAGTTGCCCTCTCCAAGAAAAGAGTCGTCTTTCTACGAGGGTCTGTGCACTTCCATGTTAGCTGGAGGGAGGGTAGTGGTTCTCAATTGGCCTGGGTTCTTATAGAGGGTAAATGGAACGCCTGCCCCAAACCACAAATCCAAAACTAGAGGGAAGCTGACCTACTCTGGATGGTTGCGAAACCCAGAAATCGCACCAAGTGGAAGCCATGGTTGAAACCATAACGTTGGTTGGTATTTACGTTGGGGAATCGAATCATGCCAGGGTTTCTGAATGGTGGTGCAGGGCGTCGTCCATCCACAGTAGGAATGAGAGCCGAGTTTTGTTTTTTTCGGCTCAGCTTCCCACTAAGTGATTTAAATTGGCTGTTTGGTTTGGAGGAAAAGGGGTGGTTTCCCATTTACCCTCCACAAGAAGCAGGGAAGTTCAATTCTGAACCATCAATCCGAACCATCAATTCGCCCAGGAAGCCAAGGATGTTCGTCGGCCCAAGCAAAGGGACTTTCTCTGCAGCCCTCCAAGGGCAAACACGCGTTTGCCCTCCCACAAAAATGGCAACAGAAACTAGAAGGCAGGCAGCCCGAAGCCACAAGCTAGAAGGCCGCGCAGCAAATGGAAGGACACGCAGAAGACTACGCGGACAGCGCAAAGACGCGCAAGAAAGCAGCCCACCTTCCATGACGCTCTTCTCACTCGCCCAAAGGACCCAGAAATAGAAGGTTCACCTTTTGGGCAAATAGGCCACTGGTAGAGGATGAAACTACCAGGTAAACCAGGAATCGCCATCTATTTTTCTACCAAAAAATTTAAAAAGGACACCTATGCCAAGAAATAGAAGGTGATCACCTTTTGGGGCCATGACTAAAAATGGGAACCAAACCTGGAAAACCAACGGGTTAAAAGGCGGTTTTCCACGGGGGCCACCGAGCGCAATGAGATGCGCTTCCAGTTCGGGGATTTCCGGGCTGAGAGTCCGAGCCCACCGCCTCTTCCACTTGGTTAAGACCCCTGAGAAAAAAAATAAAAAAATCCAGTAGTGACACCTTCCGTTCAAAAACCCAACAAAGGGCAAAATAATACTATTTGTTTGTCACCTGCGCGCCCTGGGGCAATTGCCATCGGTCACGAAAAGGGCAAAATAATAACACAAATATCTCCTTAAGCAAATGGCAGGCCTTCAAGGGGCTCAAGCCACAAGCCTGATCGGAAAGGTGGCCCCGGATCCTACGTTCCAACCCCGGCCGCCTTAGAAACCTATTGGAATTCCCCGCTTGTTGGCACAAGCCGCTGCAACCACTAAAATGACAGAACTACAATTCCGAATGGAAACCACAAAAAAACCTTCAAACGTTAACAAACAAACGACAAGTGAACTCGAGAAATCGAAGTTCTTCGAGCTAGCTTCTAGTTCCCTTAGCAAGTCTCTCCGAGTCATGCGCAAGTTCTCTAAGCAAGTATCCTTCAGTTTCTCTGCGAAAGTTCTGAGAGCGAGTTCCCAAGCTCCCCGAAGCAAGTTTCTCTGAGCGAGTTTCTGGGCAAGTTCCCTGTGCAATCTCTGTGCAATCTCTGTGCAATCTCTGTGCACAAGTTCAAGAGTTTCTCCGCGCAATGTCTCGGAGCAAGTGTCTCTGACAAAGCTTTCTGAGCAAATTATCCATGCAAGTTCTCTATCCAAGTCCCTACGCAAGGCCAGCGCAACCTTTGACGTGCGTTAGCCCAACGAAAGGCCTTGGTTTGCAGGCCCTCCCAGCCAAGCCCTCCCCTCAAAACAGCAACAAACAAGAACACCCAAACACAAGACAACGTCAACCAACTTGAAGTTTCTTGGCCGCGTAAGCTTCCCTAGCAAAAAGAGCCATGCAGCTTGCCATTCCGGCGCACGCTAAAACTGAGACCGCGACACCAAGAAGCGGACAAAAAAAGGCACAGAGAACTGTACTTGTTGCAAGCCCCCCAAAGATGAGAGTTCCAAACAAAAACTCTAGTGCTACCTTCCCCATTCTTTCCAGGGATCCTTCTTTCAAGAAAACCTCCGGAAACCCAGGGGAACGGCCGGTTTTTGAAAAGAACAATGGTTGAAAAGAATGGGGAATCAACCCTTCGAAAAACAAAGAAACAACAACATGCCAAGCAGGGAAGGTACTGGGGGATGTGCTGGTTGCGGCTCATGGTGACGTAGCTCTTGCCTTCGATGTTGGCCCAGTTCCACTCCTCGGTTTTTTTCCCCCTTTCGCGGGGGACACGCCTGAAACGCCTCCGATCTGAAGATGCCCAAAAGTTCTGGCCTAAGAGTTCTGAGAACTTCTCTGCCCAAGTCCCCGGAAAACAGGCTTAAATATATATATATATATATGTATGCATGTATACACTTTTCCCCAGCAGTGATAGGTTCTCTTTAAAACCAAACGAGGGAAATATAAATTCGTCTTGAGCATATGGAGGATTCGTCTTGAAGGTCCTGCAGAACGATCAGGCTAGAACTTGAGGCGGAGGGGTATTGCTTGGGTGCAGACTGTGCCCAATTAAAATATCGGCGCTAGGTGTCAGAGAGGGCGAGAGGGAAAGAAAGAAAGAAAGAAAGAAAGAAAAAAAAGAAACAAAAACATAAAATCAAGAGAGAGAGAGAGAGAGAAGGAGAGAGAGAGAGAGAGAGTGAGAGAGAGAGAGAGAAAGAAAGAAGCAGAGAAACAGAGAAACAGAGAAAGAGAGAAAGAGAGAAAGAGAGAAAGAGAAAGAGAGAGAGAGAGAGACTGGGAGAAGAGAGATTGAGAGAAAGAGAGAAAGCGAGAAAGAGAGAAAGAGAGAAAGGGATAAAGTGAAAGAGAGAGAGAGAGAGGGAAAGAGAGAAAGAGAGACAGTGAGAAAGCGAGAGAGCGAGAGAGAAAGAGAGAAAGAGAGAAAGAGAGAAAGGGATAAAGTGAAAGAGAGAGAGAGAGAGAGAGGGAAAGAGAGAAAGCGAGACAGTGAGAAAGTGAGAGAGCGAGAGAGAAAGAGATAAAGAGAGAAAGAGAGAGAGAGAGAGAGAAAAAAAAAAGAGAAAGAGAGAAGGAGAGACTAGGTGTCCCTTGATGGACGTCCACTTTGCATGGAAGAAGTCCTACACATAGCGGTTGAAAAGCCACCAATCCATCATTTAGCCTACCCGCATCTCCGGCACAAGAGGCCTCCATGTAGGTGGCGGCTGTGATTTCAGTACCAAAAATCCAACAGTTCGACTCTTACGAAAACGGCCTTCAGTTCTGCTTCATGGTTGGTCAACCCAAGCATGCTTGAGGCAGGGCGGACCGAAAGCTGGTACGCTGGTACCGATTGCCATCAAACACATCCTCTTCCCGACGCAAGTGAACCAGCGACTTCGAAATTCTTCTTGGTGAACTCACGGGTTGCCCTGTTGGTCGATGAGACTGGGGAGTTAATCGAGTCAGACAATGGGTACAAATGGTTGTGCGTTATTTAGAACTCCATGAGGAGCCCCCTACAAAGGCATAGGTGGTGTTGCTTGGGTGTTGGTGAGTTGGGGCAAGCATAAGAAAACATAATATTTCGCCAGTTCGGCCAGACAAATCAGGAACAGTGGCAAGGCAAGCCCAAAAAGACAGCATCGGCTTCCTTCCAATTGGTGGGTTGGATTGGTGTCTTGAGAGCCGGAAATTCAAATCCCAAACCTCCAATTCTAGCGCTTGATTCCTTCTCAATTCTTTCCGACCATCCTTCTTTTTTCACAAACCGCATCTGTTTCCCCGGGTGTTTGATGGTTTCCTGAACAAATATTTTCGGATCCCTGGAAAGAATGGAAATGGAAAAGGTACCCCTAGACCAATCCAAACCAAGAGGGAGGCTGGCGCAAAGCAAAGCGTCCGGGCAATATGTACAAAGGACGACGATCCATCCCCTGTCGTTTTCAATAAGCTCAGGTGCTATCCCCAACTGCACCTGGTGGAACCCTGGTGGAACCCTCGTTAAACCTTACCTTAGGGCCGCCCCGGACAACCCCCGGAGCCTATCTGGGCTGAGACCCCAAAGCTTTCAGCTGTTGGGGAATAAAATGCACCCATCAAACCATGCTGCACCAGTTCCCTCCTAATGGGGAAGCGGGCTCAGCCCCCCCTTTTGTGCCCGCAATCTTGCCAGCACCCCCCCCAAAACAGAAACAAGCCTGAAGCAAAGTCTCTTTGAGGCCAGCTTTCAGGACACCATCTGTTTTCTGATCCCGCCTCAGATCCCCCGCTAAAAGTGGCTAACTTTTAGTGGGTTAAAGGGAAACTACCACTAAACACTAAATGGCTAAAAGGCTACGGGGATCGCCAAGTTTTGGAGGGGACGCCGGCATTGGGCTGGTTTGCACACCTTTGTTAGGCTACAACCCGCCTTGGGGTAGCCCAGCTTGCCGTTCTGCACCGGCGTGCCCAGCTGGTTGTGCCTTGACTTCAGCCCCCTGCTAAAAAAGCGAAATCAACGTGAAGAGTCTGGCAATGCTTGGTCATGTGGGTAAATCGCGTCCGCCAAAACAGGCAAGCGCAAACAGGTGTTGAGTTGGAGTTGCAGCCCCACAAGTTCGGCTTCCATTAAGCATGTCAACCTACTTGTACAAACACACTGACTTGATTGTTTTCGTGGCCTTCCCCTTCTTTCCCCCTCCCCCAATAAATCGCTGCGTCGAACAGACACTGTGCGCTATCGCAAGGGCAAAAAACACATTGATTGACGTTGGAAGGGGAGCAACAATTTAAATTTTAGCTGCTAAATGGTTGGATTTCAACCACTAAACCGCAATAAGCAAAAACGGAAATTGTTTCCCAACGACAACCATGTACCAACATGAAACACGCCGAGGTGGAAAACATGTGGTCCTCTGGAGCCATTCCTTTGGGTTTCATGGCGTTGTTGTCGGTCTTTTTGTTTGCTGGTTTGAGGGCAAGGAGAAAACCACACGGGTACTTCAAAAGTCATGTCTTCGGATTCTGCTTACTGTGGACGAGACCCGCTGCGCACCACCTAAGAATCCCTGGAATGATTCGATTCCCCAAGGAAAATACCAGCCAACAATGGTTTTCCATGGCTGTTGGTTTTTTGTGCGCCGGCCCCCTTGACAATGGACAAAAGGAGCTGCACCCACTGGGTGTTTCACGTCAGGGAGGGAAAGTTATAACCACGGTTATAACTTGGGTAACTGGGCTGACCGTCTATGGCTTTTATTGAAGTTTGCTCAACATCCAAGCAATGGGTTTCTGGTAAGATGGTTTCTACTACCGGTCAACATTCTACCGTTTCTACCGTCGCTTTTCGTGGCTGTAGAACCCCCTGTTTTCCCCAGCTTCGGGTTGTCGTGGGGTTTCCATCTTGGGGCCAACGAGGCTAAGGCGCGAGGGCCTCGCGGAGGAGTTGCCCTGCCACTTGTACCCGGCGGCCTCCACCTCTTGCTGCGTCCAGCGCTCCCGGAAGCGGCGCTGTGTGGGCTGCTGCTGCTGCTGCGGCCCCTGAAGCAAGCAACGCGCGAGAGAGAGAGAGAGATATATATATATATATATGCAAACACTGGGCAAGCTGAGAACTAGCAAAAACAAACTACCTGGAGTCTCCATGACCCTTTAACAAATTGCGTCATTACCCAAAATAATGGTGTCACTGACCCATTTTCAAGGGTCATGGAGACTCCAAGTAGGCAAACAGCCGTGCCCCCGAAAGCTTTAGCAAGTTCACTTTGGCAACGCTTGGTGTGGGCATGCACAACTAAAGCTTGTTGGTTTTGGTGCAGCCCCCTAGAACAAATGGCTGTGGCTCAAAAAACCGGTACCAAAATGGAACCTTGGTAAGTGGAAACATGGACCAAAACCTGCAGTTTGCCACTCCTGTTTAATTGAGTCACACCCAAATGAAGAGAACCAAAGAAACAAGCAGCTCAACACTTGCCAGCAACAGTGAAGGGAAGCTCATCTTCCCCGTAATTGCTGGATTGAAGTTGTGGTTTGGGGGGTGGGGCCGAGCCCTCCGCAGCAGGGATTCAACTCTCACAACCAAAGCAAAGCAGCAAGTAAGCAGCACCCGAGTTGGAGTAACATCCTCAAACTGAGGGTTTGGTTTTGCCCTTTCATATAGGGGGTGACTTTAACAATAAAGAAAAACTCTCCGAAAGTAATCTCCACCACATTTCCAGCCTTTGGCTCGGCCGATTCAAGCTGCAGCCGCGAGTGTCCTGGGGAAGCTGCAATCGGCAATGTGAAAAGTATTCACACTTGAAATTGCTTGTTCACCCCCCCCCCCGGGCACCCCAGGATGATTCTCAGAACCTTTCTAAGAAGCTCTGAAGAAGCTGAACTCACCTTGAATTGGCCAAGTTCAAAAGCCACCAAACGTGGAAACAAGGGGGGCCCCCGCCACCAAAAACAAAAAGATAGTGACTTCCTTTTTGTGTCTCCCCTGAACCCACTCGCCCCCCCCCCCCTCCCCCCCGCCCCCGGAGTTGGTACCGCGTTCATCCCCTTCATCTCGGAGAATTTCAACATCAAACTTTCATCCATGTCCTCAGGCGACACACTATTCTCACAGAGAATCCTTCTTGCCCCCCCAACAAAAACAACACACACACACACAAAAAAACAAAGTGAGTTCCTTTTCGCCCCCCCCCTCTCCAACCCCCCCCCCCCCCACACACACCAAACACACAAACTTCGGACCACTTCTTGGACCCCCCCCAACCACACACACAAAAACACACACAAACACACACAAACACACACAAACAAACAAACAAACAAACAAACAAACAAACAAACAAACAAACAAACACACACTCACACACAACAAAAAAAGAGCAAACTGCGGACCCCAACAAAAAACAAAACCAACAACAACAAAAACAAAAAACCACAAGCCTCGGGGGAAAAAACGTCTCCCGCGCCCCCGCCGGGTCTTTCGGTCCTTCGGCTCCTGTCCGCGCGAGGCGCTGCCGGAGCTGGGCCACCTCCGCCTCCAGGGCCTCGATGCGCTCCTGGACGGGTGGAAGGGGGGAGGCTGGTTTAGGGCTAGCCCTCAAGGAGGGGGGAGGGGGAGGGGAGGGGAGGGGGAGGGGTGAGACAAGGGGAGGGGAGGGGGAGGAGGGGAGGGCGGGGTGGGGAGGGGGAGGGGAGGAGAGGGGGAAGAGGGGAGGGGGGAGGAGGGAGGGGACGTTGAATTCTAAATGGGGGCTGGGGATGCCCACTTCCCCCAGTAAACTTAGAGTTGATTTCGCAACCTGCTTCCAGGAAGCGGTGGCGGAGCGGTATTTTTTGGGCGAAATGGACTTTGGGCGAAATGGTGCAAGCGTCCATGTGTGTGTGTGTGTGTGTGTGTGTGTGTGTGTGTGTGTGTGTGTGTGTGTGTGTGTGTGTGTGTGTGTGTGTGTGTGTGTGTGTGTGTGTGTGTGTGTGTGTGTGTGTGTGTGTGTGTGTGTGTGTGTGTGTGTGTGTGTGTGTGTGTGTGTGTGTGTGTGTGTGTGTGTGTGTGTGTGTGTGTGTGTGTGTGTGTGTGTGTGTGTGTGTGTGTGTGTGTGTGTGTGTGTGTGTGTGTGTGTGTGTGTGTGTGTGTGTGTGTGTGTGTGTGTGTGTGTGTGTGTGTGTGTGTGTGTGTGTGTTCTGTAGGCTCTGTAAGGAACCCGAAGGAATTCGAAAGGGGCTCTCGCCACCCAATCCTTGTACAGGGATTCCACACCTTAGGGAAACCTTGAACCAAAGATTCTTGAAACCAAGCCCCTGGAAACCAGGCGGATGGACAAACACTCGTGTTTTACACAGTTGCATAGCAGTTCAAGCGGCGGAGTTGCGCTTGGACCGGGCTTTTTTAACATACAGGGCTGATCACGTTCAGTTGTTCAGACATGCTTGATTCAACAATTGTTATTGGCCATTGTTTAAACAACCAGCCCCTGGAACACACCGGTTGATTGAACAATGACGTAAACAAAAGGGTTAAACAAGAGAGAACTTGTCTGGATTTGAGCTATAAGCATCCTTCCTAGCCCTCCCAGGCAAGGCATTTTAGGTCACCAGTGTTGCCAAGGTGTTCTATCAGTTGAACTTTTCCCTGACTACCTGCGGCACTGTGCCTTGATGAAGCACCTTCATTTAGATTACAAGCTGGGTTCCAGCTTTTGACAACCCCAGCTGTTGACCTAAGAGAAGTGGTTCAAGTCTATTGAAGTCTACCTTGGGGCAAGAAACAATTGGAACCCGTGCTGGCCCTCCAGATTTGAGAGGTTAGAATAAGGGTACCCGATAATATTTTCTGTAGCCCATTTTGTGTAGGGGAACCCTCCCCCCCAAAAAGTTGGTGAGAAAGGGCACTTAGCCGGGGGACCTAGCCTGCAAGTCCCTGGTGGGTGCCCGGCCACAGCTCCTCCTGCATCTGGGCCTTGGCGGTCGCCTGCAGCAAGCCCGTCTCCTCTGCCTGGCGCGGGACTCTTGGCCGTCTTCGCCCCCAGGCGCGAGCAACCAGCAACCAGGCGCTGGTGGCTGCCATTGGAACCGCTTTTCCTTGAAAGACATTGAGTTGATGGCCCGGAACAAGTCCGAACCTTTTCTTTGCCAAAGATGGTCTCCCCGAAAAAAGTGTTCAAAGTCCAAGAACTCAGGAACTAAGAAACGAGCCTGGACAAGACGGGGCTGTGGGGCCTGGTGAAGTGTGAAGCGAAGCCTGGAACTTCCAACCAACCCGTGCGCGCCTCGCACCCGTTTGCGCCACACTCTGCGGCCAAAGCCGACCGCAGGGCGATGAGAGGAAGCCATGCGAGTTTCACCATGGCGTTTCTGAGACCTGGACGCAAGTGGGTTTTTGCTTCTCGATCCAGGCGCTGGCGGCGCGTGAGAGCTTTTAAACTGCCCTTTTTGGTTTGCCCTTTTGCCCGGAAGGGGAAAAGGGCAGGAAACTCTAGCACTCCTAATGACCTTCCCTTTTCCAGCACTCTTTTGCCCCACTGCTTGGCCCAGGTTTTCCATGACACGTTCAAATAAATGGATGCCTTGAGGGACCCACGTGGGGCTTCATCACGCCTCATCTGGACGGCAAACCTCAAAAACTGCGTGGTGTTCCGTTGGCTGTTTGAAGCAACCCCAAAACAACACCCTTCAACAGGACTGCGCTTCAACAGGACTGCCACAAACCCACACGCCTTGTTGCTTGGCTGGAATTAGGGCCCCAGCAAAAAAATAATGTTTGCCGGGTTAATGGAAAACAAAAAACCCAACAAAGCAAAAAACAATAAAAAGGGGAACTAATTCTAGGGAAGGTTGATGCCTGATGCCGCGGCAGCCTCAGCAATTCACTAGCGCTAAGTCCAACCACTCCCACTCCCCCCGCACGCCCTGATTGGGGACCAAGCTTTTTGGAGAGCACTCCTGGCTTGTGGCGAAGCGCCTACTTAAGGCAAATGGATTCTAACGTGGCTCCTGAAGCCTCTCACTTGCAGTAGGGGAACCCCTGGGTGAAACCTGTTGGCTTGCCTTTAAACAACATCAGGCCCAAAGCTGCAAAACAAAATGACACCGCAACCTTGGGCGTACCATAAGTGCCTTAAGTCCGGGGTGCTGCAAGACTTTTGCGTGACGGTACAACTATCATTGGAACCTATTCTTCTGGGCCATGTTTGGGCCCCAACGCCTCCAAGCATTTGAAACACCGCCGAAGGGTCGAGCTGGGCGGTCCAGTTCCAAATTCCTAGTCGGCACTTTCCCAACAACAACGGAACCCAGGACTCGAGCGCGGGGGTATGTTTGTTTCCTCCAAAAGACCATCTGCCGTCCAAACACTCTCGCTTGGGCCGAGCGGGCTTGACCCCAGTTGACTAAGCATGAACCGTGGGAGGTGTTGGGCATTCGATAGGGGTTGGAGAAAAATGCGAACAAAAACCATCCCCTTGCATTAGCATCCGTTTAAGGGAAATCCTGTTTGTGTGGCACGCATCTTGCGGGCGATAGCAGGAAGACGTCCAAGCGACGAGGTCTTGTTCAGGTTCGTCATCCTCCGCATGCCGCGAATCCACTCCTCAGCACGCTGAAACATGTCATGGGCGTGCTGAGGAGTTTAAGCTGACACCCAAAAGCCTCGACCGACCCATTCCTTTCATGCGAGCATCATGCGAGCCTAGAGGGTCAGGGGCGTGTTTGTGGCACCCAACGTGGCTCAAAGAATGGACGCGCTGGAGTTTCAAAAGAGAATTCGCTTTGCAAAGAATCACACAGCTACCGACGAAGCTCCAAATCAAACATGGCAATGCTCCCACCTCGAGGTTGCAGAACGCTTGGTGCGCCAAGCCTCTTTCCCAAGGTGCGCATGCGTGGGGGAGGGGGGGGGAGGGGGTGGCACACCCGAAACTACGCTCGCTATAGGGCCCTTGCAAACAATTCCCGAGACGTGGCCTCGCCCAAAAGATGGCCATGTTTTGCTCGATAATAGCGTGCCTGATGCCAAATCCGGCTTCGCCCGAAGAAACGGCTCTAGGCCCCAGAGGCCCCACAATGGCAACAGGTCGCTGCCTGGGCACTGGGATCGGGAACTTGCCCTCCTCGTCGACCCAAAGCATCGAGGTGCCGTTGGAGGGTTCATAGAGGGACTTGGGCAAATGGATCTTCCTTGCCACCAGGGTGCGCGACTCCCACGCTGAACTTGATTTTGAAGGAGCTCCACTAAATCCGTTCCCCAAAACAAAACGCGGACCCCACAAAAAAAGAAAATACTCTCTGGGGGAGAAAACAGATTAAATTAATAGGATCCTTTGGGGTCGACCGAATTTCCTCTTCCGTCCTCGTCCATATGGGCTCCCTTCCCTTCCCGTCCGTACACGAAAAACCGCAAAACCACAATTTTGCGAGTTCCCTTTTTTGCAGTCTAAACTAATTAGAATTACAATTCAAGAAGCAAATGTAAATTAAAGAAAGAAGGGTAGTGCATTTAGAGTTTGGTATGGGGTTGGCGCAAGGAGCCCCCGAATAAGGCTGGGGCTTGTCTGTGCGGACACGTCGGACATTGGTTTTGAATTGGGCCACTCTAAAACTAGTATTGGCCAGTCTGGAAAACGGTATTTATATGACAGGGGGAGCGGATTAAAGCTGGTCAGACCGCCTGCGCGTGCTACAGCTGCTACCGTGCAAGCCGCAGCCAAGAGACTGCGCTCACAACTGCAAGTGGCCGCGTCGATGGCTTTACGCCCAGCCGTTGTTCTTGGCTGCACCAGCATTGACACGAAATTCCAAGGAACTGTTTGCAACTTCCATCGGCGAACCGCGCGGGCATTCCTTTGTCTGCACACAATGTCGGCAAAGCAGCTGCAGCAGAAACTGCAATTGGAGGTGCCCTCGCGCGTATGAAGCGATTTGCCCGCAGACAAGACACGCCGCGGCGCGTCCCTGCCTGAAACAACTCAGCCTGTTGCGGTGGGGGGGGCAACAGGCTGCGGGCAATGGTGGGGGCACGTGCCCAGTGCAGAATCACATGCTTTCAGAACTTGTCAGCCATTGACTCAATGGCAGCAGGTGGCAACAAGGCAGGACAAGCAGGACACAATAAGTACGTACGCACTGAACTCCTTGCCGTTGCACACGCAGCGGTCTATGAGAGCTGAGAACAAGGCCAACTGACGTCAGCACTCTGCCATTTTTCTGCGCCACTTTCAATCCTGGTTGCGATTACGTGGTGGGCCGGAAAGCTAACACCACTCCTGACTGTCAAGCCACTCGCCTACTAACAGTTCGGTTCCAAGCACCCGGGCGAATACCCTCCCAGCCGCTTGCATGCTTCCAAGCATGTGCATCACAGGCTTAGAGATCAAAGGCTTTCATTTGATGCTGTTTGCAGTACACGAACTACGATGCCATTGGCGGAAAGAGGGGAGGTAGTCGATTTTAGAGGACACCCTCCAAAAAGAAAGGACAATCGATTGAAGCATGTTAATTAGGGCCAACTTTGAGGAAGACACGCGGCCACGCTTGTCTTTGAAGAAAGATACGCGAACAACATGGGTTGGGCCCAAAGTGAAACAGACTACAAAACGGTTTGGCGTGCTTCAGGAAAAGGAAACATATTTGCATATAGCCAAGAAAGGCTCCTTGAAAGCTATGTTTAAAAACAACAGCTGGCCTCACGCATGGTCAAAATGAAGTGAAATCCACTCTTTAAGCAAGCCGGAAGGAGGTGATGCTGTACGCCAGCTACAAGAAAGGAGCCACTACGTAGCGATCTACTCTTTTAGGAGGACTGTCCAACCCAAATCTGCTTTTGCAACACAGTTCAACTCTTTAAACCTGACATTTTTTCAAAGCCCCAGGAAAAGGACTCTTCATCATGTTCACTTTACTCCTGCCTCGGCGAGCTCCCAAAACATGCGCCTGGCTGCAGAATCAGCAGCCTGTAAAACCAACCCATTGCCAACCCCCTGCTGCTTTCCTTCTGAGGCATTAACACGTGCTGTTGCTATTGCTATTAGCACCCAGGTTGGCGCATTCACCCTTGCAGAGGGAAAGGCACGCTTTTCGGGGCCAGGACCATTTCTCCAAAATTCCCAAGGGAACCCACCTTGGGTTTAACAAACGTCAACAAGGTGATGCGCAAAGATAGAGACCTTTGAGAAATCAGCAAGTTCTGACACATGGGGGTGGGTTCCCAACACGTTAAAGTCCAGTTAGCTATAAAGATAATTAAGCCCTGCTTCTCTAAATGCGGCTCTTCAATTGATTCCCTTGGCAAAACAAATGGCTGGGGGAATGCCCAAAGTTCCGCAACCCTTTATCATGGTGAGCTCGCTATACATCCAGCAGATGCTGTGCCCAGGGATTTGTATGCCTCCAAACTGTGTCTTTCCCCTTTTTCGAAGCACCCCAACGGCCAAACTTGCCCAAACTAAAAAGGTTAACCTTTCGGGGGCATGGCCACAAAGTCAACCACACTGGGAAAACCAAAAGGTCAAAAAGGCTGATTCGCTTTGCGCAAGTGAGCTTTCCCGTTTTGGGACTTCCCGGATGTTCGGTCTTGGAACTGGCAGGCTCCACCTGGGGGTTCAGATCCAAACCACCCACCCGGGGTTGCCTGCTTAAATTCGGCTTTTTTTTTCCCTCGGGACATCATTTTGGTGGACATCATTTGGGTGGGGATGGACCTGCCCACCACTTTTCAGAGGCTTCCCCAACTTACCCCTTCAAACTCCAAGCCACCTGGGGAAGTGTTCCTTTACAGACATATAGCCCATGTTACCCCAAAAGTCGAGAAAAGTGTTTGTGCTTTTAAGAGGCTTCGCATGGATCCACCCAAGAAGTTTTTTTTTCGGAACTCCAGTGACCCCTGATGGATTTTTGCTGCAGGGCGTGGCCAAACTCATCGCCCACTGGAAGCCGGAGGCCCAGAGGCGAGTTGAACGAATTGCGGGTGGATCCCCGAGACCCGAGACCCGAGACTCGAGTCGCTTCAGCAGACGGAATTGGAGGCGTGATTTCTTTTTTCCGATTGCTGAGTCCATGGAGCGGTTCGAGCCATGTCTTGAAAGTGGAACTGGTTTTCCGTGAAAATTGAAATGTCCCCCTTTTCATGGTCCGACCAGTTCCGCCTTTTCTTTTTTCTTTCTTTTTCCGGCATTCCTTCCCCCCATGTAAGAGCATGGGGATGAACCCCGAGTGATCCGCGAGTGATCCTCGAGAGTGATCCATCCCACCAGCCAGATCTCACTTGCCCCTCTTAGGCACCTGGAAACAAAAGGGACTACTAAATAATGCTGTCAAGTCAGGAAAACCGATCGGTTAAGCTTGATTCGCTTTGGGCAACTGAGAGATGGGTCTATTTTTGTCAGGGTCATAACACTTTTCGGGGACCACAAGGAAGCGGTGTCCATTTTGGGGTTGCAATGTCCGAAGCGCTGGTATGAATCCCTAGTTCCTTAGCTATGGCTGATGGGAAATCAGCCCCTCTTTGGGGTCCCAAAGTTGGAAAAAAGGACCTGTACAATCAGCCTGGTTCGCGGAAAAGAAAGGGGACCGGACCCCAAAAAAGCCGGAGGGGGAAAAAAAAAGGTAGGGCTGTTGGAAATGACCACTTCTGTGACACAACAGAAAAGGCTTCCCAAAGACTAAACCGATGCCCTTCTAAATCCCTTGATCCCAGAACCCTGCCCAAAGGGGAGCCAATTCTGGGAGCGTCTTTTCCGAGTTGGAGAAGTCGAGGTCCGCCACCGGCATCAGGCGGCGCCGGGGGCGGTAGCCCCGCGCGCGAGCGCGGGCCATCCACTTGCAAGGCCGCTCCATCTCCTAGCAAACTCGGCAACGGCTGCGGGGGTGGGGTGGGGGGGGAGATAAGGGGGTGGGGGGTTTCTTGCTGACTGTCAGCAGAGAATGAGACATGGAATGAACCCCAAGTGGCTTCCTTCAAGGGAATGCCTGTGGGTTCATTCCCTCATTCCCTGAGCACCAAAAAGTGTTCACAAGCCTTGGCCAACTGAAACGGACACAACCAAACAAAAACAACAAGCAGTGAAGGCCTTGGACGCGCTTTGATGAAGCTCACTGCAAAGCTCTCACCCTCCCTGCAAAAGCCACAAAACCGACCCAAAAACATCGAACAGTGAGGCTTCTAAGACACAAACATTCTTCGCTCACTTCCGCTTGAGGATTGCAACCAAAAAGTCTGAGCTGATAGGGATAAGTTTTGTCC
The DNA here is from genome assembly GCA_963377175.1 of Effrenium voratum. Taxonomy (NCBI): domain Eukaryota; class Dinophyceae; order Suessiales; family Symbiodiniaceae; genus Effrenium; species Effrenium voratum. Next base: position 389,471 of record CAUJNA010002502.1, on the reverse strand, counting down.
TTAGGCATGGGTCAGTCGTTCGCCTGGGAGGTGCAAAAGGCTCCACGGTTTCGAAGTGAGTTGTTTACACTGGAACAGTTTGGATGCGCTTGCGCAAGCAATCTCCAGGGCTGCATCACTAAAACGGCTTACAAATAAAAAGTCAAAACATATTTCTTGGACGGGTACTACTTTACTTCCCTTGGTATGGGTTCTTGCAAAAGACGGGATATACCTATTGCAGACTACTCTAGCTGGCTGATTGGAACCTGGATTTGCGATCCGTTTGCTCGTTGGCAAGTCCCAGCCAGCTAGGAAACTTGCTGGATGCGCTTGTTGTGGGTTCCACATGGCAAACACCGCCATAGGTGCCTACTAAATCTTGGAAAAAAGGGAGAAAGGGTCGTAATTGACCCGACAAATGATCAGTTGAACAACTTTGAATGTAAATAAACCTTCCTCGTCCAAGAAGGATTTGGGCTTTTTTTTGGAGGCACCAAACAGAAACGGAAATACGTGGCTTGTGCAAGTATGTCACCCGGGAACCCAAACACACGCCTCCTTGATGTCGCATGTTTAGTCCACTGGGACCTGGTGGTTTATCAACTTGCGATGGGGGAACACCCTGCAACATGTGTTTTTGCTTTTACACAAATCCTCCTGCAAATGATGTCCACTAGAGCTTCCCAATTTGTTCATGCCCATGCTTCTGTCCCAAGCCGGGTTTTCTTCTGGACTGACCTCCCCCTTCTTTCCAGTTGGGCTAAGTGTTCAGAGGTGGCGTCCCTTTTGTCATCTTTACAAGTTTAGGTTTTAGTCAAGAAATACGGAAACCCAAACACTACACCAACCAGAAAGATCGGGGAAAAAAACAAAAAAAACTAAGTTGAACTACACTGCAGCTTTTCGCAGCTCCCAAGCCCATGACAAAAGCCCCTAATGAGGATGGTTGGTTGAGCCCCAAAATACATTACACAAATACATAACTAAACAAATAAATATACATATAAAAATACAACGGGAGTCGACACAAAGCCCATTGGCCAGCCCAGAACTATGCCCATCGCAACCGGTCTCACTCACTTAGCTCTCCTCGGGGTCGCCGTGGAGGTCGTAGCCGTAGTTCGAGCCATGCCCGTGCCTGTGACAACATCCCGCTAGCCCACCTTTTTCATAGATAGATAGATAGATAGATAGATAGATAGATAGATAGATAGATAGATACCGGAGAGGTCGAAGGGTTCCCGATTTTTTTCCGTAGTCAGTTTCAGTAGGGGAACCCTCCCCCAGAAAAGAAACGGTCAATGGCACTAATGGGGGACCTATAATTGGCATATGCCAAACTCGGCTTCCAGTTTTTTGCATTTCGGCCCCCTGGCAAAAAGAGAAAAACATGTCCCGTGATAGATTCCCTTTAAAACCAAAGGGAGAAATAAGCACATACTCTTCAGCAATGGAATTTGGATGTACATTAAAGCGGGTTGGGTGCCACCTGGGGGCAACATTTGGGGGGGTGGGGGGGCAACTAGGGGAGAGCAACAGGGTGGGGGGTTGGGGGGTGGATCCAGGCTCAGAGCTTGGCAAGCCAGTTGGTCAGGACTGTTTGCCTGATGCATGCTATTTCCCCAGGTTCGTACCCCAAAAAAGGGATGTCCTGGTAAATTCGAGCAAATCTCCTCCCTACGTGTCCGGAGGTCCAATTCGGCTGAAAAGCTCCGGAAATCAGAGATCCTTCCCCTTGGCGCAATGATCTGCTGTCGCCGGCCGGCGGATCTGAAAGCCTTGCAGTTTGGCGCCACTTCCAAACCCCGAAAGGTGGTTCTTCTAGCCGAGCAAGAACCCCTCGTGACTAGTGCTTCAGCCCGCAACTTCAGCAAGCAACAAAAGAAAACACCTCTACCAAGAGAGTGACTCGCATGGAGAATCCTCCTCCTTTCCTCAGCACTTGCTCTCGAATTGGACAAGTTGGAAAGGCTCCCCACACCGCAAAGGAAACCAGTACACAGAGGGGGGGGGGTCGCTTTACTGTCCCCCCCGCCTTGCCTGAAAATAAACCAGTGGGTGACTTCCATTTGCGTGGTCGGCCCTCCGGGAAAAATAATAATATGTCCAGTAGTGATAGGTTCCCTTTAAAACCAACAAGGAATAAACACAAACAAATAGGCAAATTTTCAACTGGAAGGTGATATGTTGCCAGGGTGCTTGGAATGGATCTGGATGGCAGCGTTGCTGAGGAAAGTCACCTGGCACATCACTCGGTTGCTGTTAACCCCTCAGACAAGTGTCTAACTGTTGGGGGTTCACTTCGGCAAGAAAAAGTTCTATAGTCCAAAGCTCCAGCTAACCCAACAGCAATCAAGTTTCGCTGAACCCGGCCCCCTAGATCTGCACATTTTCACACCCAGATATCCAAATACTCCCCGTGTATGAATTCTCATGTTTAATCCACTGGGACCAGGTGGTTTATCAACTGGGCTGTGTCCTCTTTTACAGTACATTCATCCTCATGCAGATGATGGTCCACCAAAGGGTACCCAACTGCCCTTTGGTGACACATCTCCCTTCAGACAAACTCTTTGACACCCTCCGCTAGGTAAAGCCGATTGGGTCTAGAGGGTTTGGGAAACCAGCGCCCCTTTTGGTTGGTGTGAAAAGGAAACCCACAGGACACCATCGCTCGGTTAGTTTTAAGAGGAAGCCAACAGGACAAACCGCCATCGGTTGGTTGGCGTCGAAAGGAAACCAACAGGAAACCCACCATCTAGCGGTTGGCTTTGCAAGTTGCACCTTTGGTTTTAGAAGGACACCCACAGCTTACCATGGAAAGGGCAACAAATCCTAATAACACAACCCATCCATATTTTGACAAATTACCTCTCAAAGCGGGTGTGCCAAAAGAGGAATCTGAACCCCAAAATAAACTGGTCCGTTTGTTTCCCTTAAACCCTTAAACACCAACCAAGGGGTCCACTATTTTGAGAAACGCCAGTTATGTCCCTCCCATGTGGACCCCTGTGCGCAGTTCGGCAAATGGTCGCCCTTCACGCTTGCAGGGATGAGGATGAGGATGAGGAGGAAGAAAATAAGGGAACCGTGCGAAGGGATGGGTGACGTCGCAACCCCCCTACTTTGCCTTGAGTACGCGCTTTGCGCCATGTACATAGCTGGTGCGTGACATGTGCAGACTACCCGAGCGACGTCATCAAAAATCGGATTTCCCAGACCAAGACAACTTACCCGTTCCAAGAGGGAGCAACATGACATGGCCATAGGTGTCCTTTTAGGGGAAATAGATGGCCCTGGTAGATGATTAAACCACCAGGTAAACCAGGGCTATCTATTTTTCTAGCAAAACAACCAAAAAGGACACCTATGGACATGGCTGTCAAACCCCCCCCCCCCCACCAAGTTGGCCCCCCTATCCCCAACCAGGGGCCATAGCGACCGAATCCGCGACCGAATCCCCAGCCAGACAAGGCCACGTGAGAGGTAAAGGAAATGCTTGGTGAGCTATGGTAGGCACTAGAAGCCATAGACCAGAAGCTTGAAAATTTGAAAGCCACAAGCCAACTTCCTGGAAGCAACAGGTACCAGGAGCTGCCCTCATGGAACTGGCCAGTTTGAAGAAGCCTTCGTCACGTTCATGAGGGATGTGGGGTTATGAACCCACTTCTCTCATCCATCCAGGCGCAGTTCTGGCGGGGGCAAAATGTTCTTCCAAAAACATCTCTAGTACGATGGGTACGGGAGCTTTTAATGAGGTCGTGTTAGTGCCGAATTTTGGAGGCGGTCATGCTGGTGGGATTTGGAGGGTGTTGGCTTCTGGGATAGGGTTTCCACAAATCAGGCCGCACCAAGGGTGGAGATACTGATCACATGGAGAGGATTGTTTGGTGCGGAATTGCCCCCAGTTGGACGATTCCTATGTGTTCCTCACTTGCCCAAAGTCAATCGACCTGTTGACCTTTTGGTCTCCAAATTTTGGCTCACTGGCCGACAGGGAACAGATCGACGCAAAAAATCATGTCTCAAAGAAAAAGTGACATTGTTGGATGGTTTTCTTGCAGCCCCCTACAAAAAATAAACAGAACCCAAGAACCACCGCCACCGCCACCCTCCCCTCCCCCCGTCCCCCCCCGCCCCCCCCCCTTCCCCCCCGCTTCCGCTTCCCCCCCCCCCCTCCCGTGCCATGGACACCTACAGCCTGTGTTGTAACAAAAAAAAAACAATTCCCTAAAATAAGGACCATACCCCAAAAAACACCATACCCCAAAATAAGGAGGTTGCAACATAAACCCCAAGTGTCCACCATACCCCCCCCCCCCCCTTCCCCTCCTTCCCCCTCCCCCTCCCCTCCCCCGCCCCCCCCACTGCGCTCGCTTACGCGCCTTCCAGGGAAAGCGCTGGCCCAGCTGGAACCCGTTCCAGCGCTTCTTGAGGCCCATGTTGAAGACCCCCACCTCGCCGCAGAAAAAAAAAAAAAACGAAAAAAGCGCCGGATGTTTTGGAAGCGGATGTTTTTTTGTGTGACAAGAACTTGGGCAGTCGTTCGGTGTTTGGTGCATCTTGTTGTTGAGGGTGTTTGTGGAATTGTTGTGGATTATGGGTTGCTTGTGTTGTCCTTGTCTTGTTTTGTTTGTCATTTGTTGTTGCTGTTTTGCTGCTCTGTTGTGTTTTTGGAATTGCTTGTGATTAGTTGTTTTGCTTGTGCTTTCCTTGTGTTGTCTTGTTTTGGTTGTGATTGGCTTTTGTGGTGTGGCTTGTGGTTGTTGTTGTCCTTTTCTTTATTTCTGTTCTCGTGTTGTTGCTCTCACGTTTTCGCAGCCTTTGTTTGCCATCCGGAAGGGGCAAACTGGATTTCCCCGAAAGCTTGCGATTTCCTTCTGGTTTCCATGGAAGCTGCCGCCCCAAGCAAGGGGAAGTGAGGCACCCCTGGAGAATGCAGGATTGATTTTGAAGAGACGGGCCCTATTGCAACCAATCCTTGAACCGTTTGGGCTTGCGTCCAACGCTACACGTCTTTGGAATGCACATGTGAGATTGACGTGCAGCCTGAGAAAAAAACCAGCACACTTTACTCGAAGTTGCATACGCAACTCCCTGGTTGTGGGTATTTGGCAACTTCCTCTAAACTGTCAAGCTGAAAAGAACTGCCCCACAAAATCCCCAGACCTCAGTTGGCATAACCGAAAAATGCACAACTCAGTGGTCGGATCCGGTTGATTCGCTTTGGACAGCTGAAAGCAGCCATCACCCCCGAGGAACCAATTGTCAGGGGCCCAAAAGGTGTGGCTTGCGCAACCCCCCCCCCCCCAAAACAAAAAAACAAAACACCAGGGGAATCGGTTGGTGGACATACACGGCTGAGCGGAACAAGACGCCAAGAAGAAGCCTCGGCTCTTTTTCCTGGAATCCGGTTGGTGGACACTCCCTCAAAACATGGAAGCTCCCCCAGTTGGCCGCGCCAAAGATGGATCCTGAGAGCTTCAATAAGAATCGCCTGGAGGGCCAATGCCCACCCACGTTTCACTTGGTCCTCCAGAGAGGTTAAAAAGGGTACCTTTTTCTGTAATCCAAAAAAAGGATGAGAAAGGGCATGACTGAACAAAACACAAAAACTTGGCTGCTGTTGAACCCCCCTGCAAAAAGTTTAATACAATTGGAGTTGGGTTGGAGCTGGCAGGAATTAAACCTGCAACCTCCCCTGCAAGGAGGGGCGCGCTGCCATTGTGCCACAGCCCCGTTGATCGAAGAGAACAAAGTCCTAAACACAAGGCGGTTCAGGTTCACCATGTTCGAGAGGACAAAGTTTGCTTAGCCACCCAGCCCTGCTCTCACACCCACCCTGCTCACACCTTGATTGCAACCAAAAAGTTGTCTAAAGATCCGTTACCCAATGGCAGTCAAGAAAAGATGCCTTCTCCACCTGGCACTGCTGCATGCGCTTCGTGAGGTTTCCGGTCAACTCCTCGCGCAAAGGAATGTCAACGACAACTTTGCATCGTTTTCATTTGGTTGCTGGTTCTTGGTTCTTGGGTGGTTGGTGGTTGGTGGTTGGTGGTTGGTGGTTGGTGGTTGGTGGTTGGTGGTTGGTTCTTGGTGGTTGGTGGTTGGTGGTTGGTGGTTGGTGGTTGGTGGTTGGTGGTTGGTGGTTGGTGGTTGGTTCTTGGTGGTTGGTGGTTGGTGGTTGGTGGTTGGTTCTTGGTTCTTGGTGGTTGGTGGTTGGTGGTTGGTGGTTGGTGGTTGGTGGTTGGTTCTTGGTGGTTGGTGGTTGGTGGTTGGTTGTTGGAGGTTGGTGGTTGGTGGTTGGTGGTTGGTTCTTGGTTCTTGGTTCTTGGTGGTTGGTGGTTGGTGGTTGGTGGTTCGTTGTTGCTTGTTGGTTGTTGCTTGTTGGTTGTTGCAGGTGATTCCCAAAATCAAATTGCACCCGAGCGGATGTCAAGCGGCTAATCCCCAAAAGGACTACTGCAAAACTTGCAAAGCTTGCTGGTTCTCAGGGAATGAGAGGTAGGAGTGACCCCAAAAGAAACCATCCCCCCGACTTTGTTTCCTTTGGACGCCAAATCGGGTCCGTTCCAAAAAAACAACGGACGGGGCCCTTTCAAAGGCTCCTCGGGCACAGGGATCGAATCGGCTTCCGCCGCTTGCTCTCTCTCGAGTCGGTGGAATTTTTGTTTCGCCAAGTAGAAACCCCTGGATCATAGGTGGCCTTTTGGAAAAATAGATGGCCCTCGTACATGGAATAAACCCCATATAAACCAGGAACCGCCCTCTTTTTTGCAAGCAAACCAACCAAAAAGGACACCTATGCCCTGGATCCTGGTCTTGAACATGACCCGTTTCAAGATACCAAAGCAAAGATGTCTGCCATGACTACGGTATCCCTCTTGGAGGCGACCACCTTAAAGCACTTTTATCAAAGGAAACGCATCTTGCAAAGGCCCAACAAGGTGCAAAGGCCCATGGCGAACCCCATGCCACAGGGAATTGTTGGCAAATACATTTTAAGGCATCGATCCGGGGGGCCCAGCACGACTGAACCAACTCCCATCCACATGGATCCATTTCTCCCTGAGTTTTAGTAGACTTGAGGAAAAACAAGTATGTGATACCTCCAAATGGTGGGTTCCATTTGCTTTTCTCCTTAATTCAACTATTTGAAGACACACCCATGGATATGGCTGTGGCTCAAAAAAAGTGGTACCAAAATGGCACCAAAAGGTAAATGGAACCAAAGCTTCTACCTGCAGTTTGCCCTGGCTCGTTCATTTTGAGCCGTACCCACATGTGACCCCCCCGAGCCCCGAGATTCCCTTTCAAAACGAGCCAAACAAAAGGGGGAGTCCCCCAAAAACGGGGGATCTGGGTTTTGACCCACACCCACTTGGCGACACAGTCATGTGCTGCATCTGTGACCATTTGGGTATGGGTCAAAACTTAACCACCAAAAAACCACAGGTGTTCGTCCTTGGCTCCATGTGGCAAGCCATTTTGGGCGCCCAGTTTTGACCCACGACCCTTGAAGATCTCGCGGAGACTCCTCCCAGGTGTTGGAGATGTCCGCATAGCCCCCGTCGATCCGCGAGCCCAGGCGCACCTGACGAGCTCGGGTGGTGGAAACAAACGACAAGAACGGCGCGCTCCAAGTGGAATGAGGGCGACTAGACTCGTCGACTGCCTAGGGCTCAATATGCTCCTGCTTTGAATCTTTTGGCCAGGGGTCAAAATCCAAATCGTACCCCCAGTGAACATCCAAAGATTGCCCAATCCCCGGGTGCACCGAAAGCCCCAAAATGGGATCCCAAAACGGTTTTGACCACCACGGCCATGTTGGGCCCGACCATGGGACTTGGGACTTTGTGCTCGCAGGCCGCCCTCAAACCAGCGGCTCCGCTTCCCGCCGCTCGGGCTCAACACATGTCAAACTGCACCGCAGCGCCAACTGGGCTCGGTTGCTTTCTGCGAAGCCCTGCTAAAAGTTCAACTGTTAGTGGTTTAATACGGAAAAAACAAAACCATTAGCTGGCAAAAAGTTAAAAAAAAATCCCAACATCCCTTGGCAAAACGCAGCAAAGGGACATCCGAGTAACTTGTCCAAAAGAAAACCACCAAGGTATGGGTACCTTGCTTGCCCCGGGGCCTGGAAACAACGTGGGTGTCTTTCTTGGGTGCCACGTTGCTTGGCGGCCCGGGGAACCAAAAGGAAAAGACCCCTTGACATGAGACACCCAGCTGCACTCAAATATCAGCCAATCTGGGCTGGACAGAACTTGACTCTTGGAACTGTAGGAAATTTCCAAAAAGGCAATCGCATGGAAATAAAAATAATTACCGGCCCGCCCAACAACCACAGCAACTTTCGAAAGCGCCTCGGTGACAAGTTCCCGGGACATCTCGTTCTGAACTGTCAACTTGAGGCCCCCCACCTGGTCGAGAGAAAGGACAGATTCGCGCGCGGACCATGTTCGCCCAGCAGCTGCGACGGAGGTTTGAGCTCGCAAAGCGTGCGGCCATTTTGTTTGACCTTTGACACACAGGTGCGTCAGTGGCATCTCGCAAGTCGCAAAGCTGCTTGTAGGCTTGAAGATTCGTCCAGCAGGGCCGGATGGTTTTGTCTTGGCAAAAGAAACCCCGAGAAATATCCAGAGCTGTGAAAAGGGCTGACTGATTTCGAGGCATCCACAAGTGCGGACCTTTTTCAACCTCTAAAGTGAGGTCATGGCGCTAGATTTAGACGGGGCTTCCTTGGGTGTTGTCGGCTTCTTGCGCGTCACAGGTGTTTGGAGGGTCCATCTTGTCCCCGACCATCCCTGAATCTTGTCAAATATGCTTCTCAAAATTGACACCTCCAGGTGGTGGGGTTCCTTGCTGACACTCTCTTCAAAACCATCCGTAGCAAAGGAGGCACCTGGTCCTCACGATAGTTTCAGCTTCCCCCTCATTGGTGTTGCGAACTAATGGTTTGGGGATTTGAACCCCTGATTCTTGCAAATAAATGGGACACCATCCCGGAACACCACCAAAACAGAGTGCACCACTACTCTACCCCACTTCTCCCTCCACCCGGAGAAAAAAAAAAAGAAAGTACCCACTACTCCACTATTGGGCATGCTGACATTTTATTGTGAGAACAACCTATACTTCCGGGTGCGTCTCAAAGGAATCGCAGCCCTTAGCCTTCTAAAGGAAAAAAACGGGACGCCACCTCGAAACCCCCGCGATGCTTCCCCCCCCCCCGGCAAAGACAAAATGAGGGCCGGTGCCATAGGTGTCCTTTTGGGGCAAATAGACGGGTTTCCCTGGTAGATGATGAAACCACCAGGTAAACCAGGAATCGAAACCCATCTATTTTTCGAGCAAAACCACCAAAAAGGGAGCCGCCTATGGCACCGGCCCGCCCTCCATCCCGGTCCATCCCGCGTCCCGTGCCCGGAGTGCCATGCCACTGAAATGCCGTGAGAGCCCGGAGCGCCCCTAGGTCCTCCAGTTGGGTACCCGATTTCTTGTCGCCGTCTATTTGAGTAAGGTTCCTCCCTCACCAAAAAAGAAGCAGTGGTCAGAGCGGCACCAATTGCTGGGGGACCAAATGGCGAGAAAGAGATGGGAGATGACAAAAAACAGCTCTTGAGCCTTCTCTCCGCCTCTCCGCTTCAAGGATCTCACAGCCACCTTTGGAGACCGCGATTGACCCACTGGACCTCTCCCGGAGTGCCAGCGATTGACCTCCTCCGGACGTCTCCCGCAAAACGCGCCTGGCTCATGACCAGCGTCCGGTTCTTCCCCGGCAGCTTCAGGGAGGAGAGGTCCACGGAGCCCAGTCGCTGGCTGGGGTCGCCTCACAACCCGCGAAACCAGCGGAGCGAGCGACCAGGGGCCGCTTTTGGTGGAGACCTGGGGATTTGGGGCAGGGCGAAGATTGCTGGAGTGAATCCAGCTGGCTAGTTTTTTGAGAAAGGGATTTGCAGGTTGGTTCCAAGGGAAACCAAACGCAAACAACTACCATGCCGCTAACCGCCAACCAGAACAGAAGGAAACAGGGGTAGCTGGGATGGTGTTGAAAGTTGAAAGACCAATGTCCACACACTGCGCTTACCAAAAACGGGTAAGAAAAAATCGCTTGCCTCCAGTCTCTCTCTGGGTTGCCCCTATCCGGACAAATGACAAAGGACCCCACGACCCCACTCTCTTGGATCCACTCACCTGTATAATGCTAACCCCGGATTAATAAACCCCTGGTTGATTTTGATTGGGGGGTGTCCCCGTTTAGTGGTTGGATTCATCACTTTTGGAGAGAACACCCCCCCTAATAGTGGGACGGGTTTATGAATCCTGGGTCAACATTAGTAGGTAAGCCAGACTTTGCCACCCTTAAAAACCCAACCGAACTCTTAGCGAAGGGCTCCTACAAGGGCGAAACACCTGAGACCCACTGGGTCTAACATCTGGCCTGTTTCACGTTTCTCCCCAAGATGTTTTTCTTGAAGCGCTCCGGGCGGATTTTTGTTCAGCGGCGCCCCGCCTTTCAACTCCATGAGGCCCATCTCCGTCAAGAAGGTCTCGCAGGAGTCCTGAAGGACTGCAAATCTTCCATTTGGCTGTGGGAAAATATGGAATCCAGTGGACACATGGACCATGCGGTCCAATTCCTGGTGGTTTAATGTTGACCCATACCCATTTTTTGTTCGCCCCCTGGAAAAAAAACAGGGTTCGTGTCCATTGCCGGGTTTTGAAATAGATTTTTTTTGGCAAAAAAAAAAACAGGGGAAAACGCAAAAGTAGGGTTTGTGTCCAATGATCTCAGGCAATTGGAAGGAATGACCATTTTGGGCCTGGGAGGAGGAGGAGGAGGAGGAGGAGGAGGGGAGGAGGAGGAGGAGATGGGGGGAGGAAGGAGGAGGAGTGTTCCGGGTGGTTTCCCGCTTGCCCTCTACAAGACTCAGGGGGTTCAAATCCAAATCCACCAATTGGAGGGTGACCTGCAAAATGGACCCCCCAAAAAAATCCAGGAGTTTCTTGCTGGTGATCATCAAGTTCAGCAAATTCTCCGATGTGCCCACTTGTTCGTGGTCCTTTAAAAGCCCCCAAAACGGGGACCGTCAAGGGTGTCTTCTTCGAAGGTATGCTTTTGGTGGTTTTAAAGGGGGGTCACCCTTTACAAAAAGACGGACCCGGTCTGCTTGCACCTGTGGTTTTTATGAACCTATGGATGCTTTTAAGACCCTCCTTGGGTCTCTCTCTCTCTCTCTCTTGTTGGCTGCAGGTTCCGCGGACCCAGGAGAGAAGGCCGTTTGCAAAACGAAGGGTCAGGATGGGGCAATGCCAAAGAGGCCACTCCAAGGCCAAGGCCGAGTGAATTCAGAACTTGGAGCTAGGAACCCGTCCTTCAGCTTAGCAAGCCTCGCTGGCTCCTTAGGCACCTGGAAATCAAAAAGTGATAACTTTTTTGGCAGCCTGCTCCACTAAAAATACACCAAGCTTGCCCCTTAAAACTCCAAGCCCTGGGGAAGTGAATCTTTTACAGACATATAGCCCATGTTACCCAAAAAGTTGAAAAGTTGTGTTTTTAAGAGGTAAGCAAGGGAACACCAAGAGGTGAGATCGATTCGCTTTGAACAACTAGGCCCGCCAGAGAGGTTCGAAGAAGGGTACCAACCTTTTTCGGTCTTGTCGATTTTAGGAGGGGAAGCCTCCCATCCAAAAAAGTAGCAGTGGTCAGAGCGGGCACCAATTGCTGGGGGACCAAATGGCTGAGAGAAAGAGAAAGGAGATGACAGGGAGCTGACCAGGGAGCTGACCAGCTCTTAACCCTTCTCTCCGCTTCAAGGATCTGCAGACCTAAGCATGACCCAGGGAAAGTGGCTTGAACCACTCACTTGACACAAGGACATGGAAATCAGAGGTAAGAATTCACCTTTTGGGGGCATGAGAGAAACATGTGAAACCCAAACAGGGGAAACCCAGATCGTTAAAAGCTTGGCTCTGCGCAAGTGAGAGCAAGCTTCAGAATCTCTTTTGGAACCCTGCGCTGATTTTTACCTTTCTGAATCCAGGGGCTGGCTGAGGTGGTTTGCCGGCCATGACGATGTCCAGAAGCTTCTTCCAGTTGTTGCATTTGTTGCCGATCTTGGATGTGGCGCCGAGTCTGGATCTCTGGATGCAAGCTTTGAATGGGTGGTCTTTTTTGAGTCGGAACCCTCCAAAGGGTGGGTTCCTCTTTGGCTCCCTTTACAACAAGCCAAAAAATAGGCGGATGCCCCATTGAAGTGTCATTTAACAACACCATTTCGTTGGCACCCTCGAAAAAGATACACCCAAATCTGCCAAACAGCCCGAAACACCCTATGCAGGTGCGGAGGTCCGACGAACAATTTATGCAACTTCTTCGGCGCAATGGGTTTTCATGATCGAAACTCTGATTGAACTTGGACGTGTCAATGGGGAAATGGCGTCAGCACAACGAGGTATAGAGAGAGACACAAGTATCTTGGCCATCATTTGTGTGGAGAGCCTGGAATATGAGCATTGGACGTCAAAAAGGGTTCGAATGCAAGCTTCTCGCGTTAACCCTGGACTTAGCCCTTGGACGAAAGCACCCATACACTTTCGCAACTGGCTTGTCAAGATGTCTGGCCCTCGCACTGCCTGAGATGGACAGCTGCGAAATATGGCAGAACGACGACTGACTGCCTTTGTTCGGCGTGATTTTCGATGCCGCCACCTCCCAAATCAGACTGGGTTTGTTTCATTTGTCATTTTGATCTTTCTTGAACAAATCAAAATAACAAAGCGCAGGGGGGGGGGGGGGGTTTAACCCACAAATCCTGGCCCTTTCAAACGCTCAAAGGTGGGTCAGCCATGCCCACACTCGGGGTTGAACCGCACCCTGGTGTCTGGCTTTGTGCACAACCTTTACATCATTCCAATCCTCCGATGGGTGCGTCATTTTTTTTGTTCTCGGGGTACCCCTTAGGTCCACTGTTGACAAACCGAGAGGCCGCCGAAACCCATTTTGGGGGGTTCCGCATAGAGGATTGCCCACACCCAAATCCTCCATTTGCGTTTTCGCCCCCTCAAAAGAAAAAACTATGAGAACAGATGTATGTCCAATAAATAGTGCAGTCCATTCCTTTCAAGAACCAAGAGGGGAAAGAGCACATATGAAAACCAATTGGAAGGACTAGACCTCAAAATGGACCGAGAAACCGGCCTCGCTCGCTTCAACTCGCTCGCTTAGTCGAGGCACCGGGGGGCAGGGCCCCGAGTAGCCCGCGATGTGGCGGGCCATTCGCTTCACGGCTCCGCCCTTCGCGGCGTTGGAGACCGTACTGACCGCGCCCTCGCGGCGGGAACGGCTCGTGGGAAACCGGGAGAAAAAGGAGACGGAAAATCCCCCCGTATCAGCAAGTCAGCAACATCCCAGGCATGCCACTAGGTAGCTTGGGCGTTTTTGCTTTTGGGATTGCTTACTATACGGGTGGATTGAAGCATGGGGACGCTTTTCCCTACATGTCCCCAACGTCATCCCAAAGGAGACTAAGACCCTGGGCGATGTTTACAGGGGGACGATATAGGCACCCCGGGAACCTACTGGGTGCGTTGGATATGCCCCACTCATAAAGCTGCCCCTACCGTCCCCCAACCACAACTTGAGGTTTGGTCGATTTTATTCTTCTGCAAGGTGCCTCTTTACTGTTCTTGCCCTGACTGGAAGTTACGTATTCACTATTGCCCTTTATTCGTCCGAAAAAAAGGAGGATGAGTGTAGAAATTAAGGACCGGCGAGCAGTGAGCACAAGATAGCACCATATATATATATATACACACCTGTACATAATAATAATCATACACATATACATAACAATAATAATAATAATTAGTACTAATAATATTAAATAATAATGATAATAGTGACAAGACAAATGATAACACTATTAATGAGAGTATATTTATATATGTATACATGGTGTCTTTTCTGAGGGTGCCCTTTTGGGATTGGTTTTAAAGGAACACCTAGAAAAACACCAACAATTTTGTGCACCCGCCTTTTGGAGACAAACCCATATATCTATATATGTATATATATATATACACACATAGATATGTAATCAATGCTTCGTGTTGACCCGCTAATCTTAATAGAGGGGCCCCGCGAGGCTTCATCACAGAGGTCACAACTTGAAAGGATCGCTTGTCATTGCTTCCCCAGCGCAGTCGCTACACACGGGGTGTGGCTCCAAAAGAGGCATCGGCCCGAAATGGCTGGCCCTGGCAAATGGACAAGTCGACCAACACCTGCGGCGGTTTCTGGCTCATAAACTTTGAGCCACACCCATTATTATTACCCTACCACCCTTTTCACGTGGAACCAGACAGGGGCCCGGTCCCTGAAGGAAAATGGTCCAAACCAGGACCCCCCCCCCAAACGTCAGGTTCCATGTGAAAAGGGCGGGGGGGGGGCTTATTCGCACTGCTTGGGGTGGTCGTGAGTTGGTTCCTCAGGTGATAACCACTTTTTTTCAGTCCCCAAAGTGGAGGTGACCCCATCATAAGTGGGGTAAAACCCAGAAATAGCCACCTACGACCTCCAAGGTGGCCGTGTTTTGACGTGTTCCCTCCCGCAGATCCCGGCTCCGCGCCTTCATCATGTTCCAGGTCCCGGACAGGACCTTCCTGACCTGAAAGGCAGCGGTTCAGAGGATCCGCTTCAGAGGTCTCTCGAGGCATTTGGGCCAGAAAAACGGGATCGCCCCAGTCAGCTGACGGAAAACGGATCCAACAAACCGGACGCAAGGCAGTCGGATGCATGGCGACCGAGGGGTTTCCAAGCCGCACTCTACAAAGCCCAAAGGCCACGATATCGTAGGTCCTCCAGATTTGAGAGGGTAGAACAAGGGTGCCAACTTTTTTCTGTCGTCCATTGTAGTAGGGAATGCCCCTCCCCCCAAAAAACAGGGTGAGGAAGGGCACCAATTGCTGGGGGACCTAGTATTTGCTTGCCACTCAGATGGTCACTGCTGGGGGAACAGGGGTGAGAGGGCACCTGGCTGGGGGACCAAAATCCCCAAGTCAACCACCTTCACGGCGGTCTTCGCTCATCCCGGATCGGTGGCATCTCCGCCCTCGTGTTTTTTGGCAGATGATCTTCGGCCGGCTTCCTCCAAAGGCTTTCAGGCACCCTCAAACAATAACCCCCCCCCCACCCCCACCGCCCCACCCAAAAAACAAGAAAGAACAAGAAAGAACAAGAGACATGCCCTCCAAACCGCAAGGGAAAAAGGAAGCCTCCAAAAAAACACTGCCTGGGTCTTCTTCACCGGCGGGCCTTTGGCCTCTCTAATTAGCACCCTGTGCACTTGGAACCCACCAGTTCCTTTGAAAGGAACATAGTCCTCCATTTGCTTAAGTCCCCCCGGACCCCCCAAGAAAACACACACACACACACACACACATATTTCCAGCAGTGATAGATTCCCTTCAAAACCAACAGGGGGAAATAACAACACATGCTTCACCAAATGGAAGTAGGACTCCCAGCCCGAAACGTCCACCTTTTCGGTGAAAGCCTTCGGCTTGCCGGCCAAGGGGCCTTGCCACGCTTCACTGGTGAAGAGGCCAATGTGTCGCCCTCGTTCACCATGCAGGAGTAGCTCTGCACCGCGTTTTCTGGGAAGGCTTGGAAGACACTCGACAGAGTTTCGCAACCAAAGCTTGGTTGCGAAATCTGCGAAGCCCTGCTAAGAGTTTAACTCGTGGCTTAATAGAAAACCGTTAGTGGCAAAAAGTTAAAGTCCTAACATCCCCTGGCAAAATGCACCAAAGAAAGGGCTTGGTTCCAAAAACCATGTTGATCCTTGTGCAAAGCTATCCCAAAGATGCCGAAATGTTCAAAGCCGAAGCATGCCTCACAATCTTCTCATCCGAATGAATTACAGTATCACTCCACCAATCGGGGTGCGTTCGCGTAACATCTACAAATTGAAAACCCAAGGCCGCCGAAAAACACACCCAACTCGACTGCCCCGTTTTTATTGTTTTGCTTTTGGATGCCCCGCTTGGGCGCCTCAAAGCCCAAATGGCCAGGTCTTGGTTGACGTTGAAAGGGGAGCAACTATTTAAATCTTAGAAGTTAAGTGGTTGGATTTCAACAACTAGACCACAATAAGCAAAAATGTAAAAAAAAAAAAAGGAGAAAACACAGAAAAACAAAGTTCCCCAACAGCAACCATGAGTTTTTTTTGTGAGATTGCAAGGGCTCGTGGAAAACAACTTGTTGAGTCGCAAAAGGTTTTCAGCGTGAGACATTGAGTCATAGGTAAGGTGGCAGTCCGAAAAACGCCAAGAGAAGTCCAGCAACTCATGAGCTTTGAGGACATTGGGTTGATCTGGGCCATCCTTCCCGGACGTCTCAGTGGAGAACCAAGTCATTTGGGGTTTCCTTGGAGTAGCAGCTACCCGTTTTTGTTTCTTCTTGGTGGTCTATTTTAGTAGGGGAACCCTCCCCCCCAAAAAAGGTGAGAAAGGGCACTGGGGGACCTAGGCAGAGTCCTCCGGAAAAATGACTCGAAGTTGACAATTACATATCACTCCATCCAATGAAAATGAGGGGGAATTGCATTGGTATGCACTCATTGCCTTAACTCACCAAGGAATTCAGCATTCCAGCTGTTGAGCTCGTTCAACCCCACGGTCGGTGAGCTCGCTATACTTAATGCGGATCTAAGTTGCGGCAAGTGCAAACTCTTGTGATACGAGTGTGGCTCAAAAATCGGGTCCAAAATGGAACTCTGGTAAAAGTAGACCCAAACCTGCGGTCGCGTGGCTCTTAAAATTTGAGCCAGCCCCATACCACTGGAAGGTCTTCTCAATTGTTATCTCTTCCTTCAAGGGTTAACCTTCCCCTGGCAAGCAGCAAAGTCTGGTCCGCTTGAGAGCTGAAAGACACCACGCAAACCAGACAGAAACTAAGACAACAACAACAACAACAACAACAACAACAACAACAACAGCAGCAGCAGCAGCAGCAGCAGCAACAACAACACCAACACCAACACCAACACCAACACCAACACCAACACCAACACCAACACCAACACCAACACCAACACCAACACCAACACCAACACCAACACCCAACACCAACACCAACACCAACACCAACACCAACACCAACACCAACACCAACACCAACACCAACACCAACACCAAACAACAACAACAACAACAACAACAACAACAACAACAACAACAACAACAACAACAACAACAACAACAACAACAACAACAACAACAACAACAACAACAACAACAACAACAACAACAACAACAACAACAACAACAACAACAACAACAACAACAACAACAACAACAACAACAACAACAACAACAACAACAACAACAACAACAACAACAACAACAACAACAACAACAACAACAACAACAACAACAACAACAACAACAACAACAACAACAACAACAACAACAACGCTTCGATGGGCTCTCACCGCGCGGTTTTTCGGTCCAGAGTTTTCTGTCTGTTCAATGCGTCTTGGGGTTTTTACGCCCACAGACGCTGCTTGTTTTCATCGATGTTCAAATATGCCCTTGGGGCAATGATGATAATGTGTGCGTGAACGTGGATGCTGATCAAGTGGCAGGCATGCACGCAATGATGATAATGTGTGCGTGAACGCGGATGCTGATCATGTGGCAGGCATGCACGCAACGATGATAATGTGTGCGTGAACGTGGGCGCTGATCATGTGGCAGGCATGCACGCAATGATGATAATGCGTGCGTGAACGTGGATGCTGATCATGTGGCAGACATGCACGCAACGATGATAATGTGTGCGTGAACGTGGATGCTGATCATGTGGCAGGCATGCACGCAACGATGATAATGTGCGCGTGAACGTGGATGCTGATCATGTGGCAGGCATGTACGCAATGATGATAATGTGTGCAATGATGATAATGCGCGCATGCACGCAACGATGATAATGTGTGCAATGATGATAATGTGTGCGTGAACGTGGATGCTGATCATGTGGCAGGCACGCACGCAATGATGATAATGTGTGCAATGATGATAATGTGTGCATGCACGCAATGATGATAATGCGTGCGTCAATGTGGGTGCTTATCATGTGGCAGGCGTGCGCTCAGTCATGAAAGTGTGCCCGTGAACGCAACATACGCCCACTGCTCCAAACCCGCGCGCAGGTCGTCAAAAATGGCCCTGAAACCCTTGTTTACAGTGGGAAACGAAACGCGAAAAGCGCGCGGAAACACCCCATCGGAGGGAACAACAACAACAACAACAACAACAACAACAACAACAACAACAACAACAACAACAACAACAACAACAACAACAACAACAACAACAACAACAACAACAACAACAACAACAACAACAACAACAACAACAACAACAACAACAACAACAACAACAACAACAACAACAACAACAACAACAACAACAACAACAACAACAACAACAACAACAACAACAACAACAACAACAACAACAACAACAACAACAACAACAACAACAACAACAACAACAACAACAACAACAACAACAACAACAACAACAACAACAACAACAACAACAACAACAACAACAACAACAACAAACAACAACAACAACAACAACAACAACAAACAACAACAACAACAACAACAACAACAACAACAACAACAACAACAACAACAACAACAACAACAACAACGACAACACGACAACGACAACGACAACGACAACGACAACGACAACGACAACGACAACGACAACGACAACGACAACGACAACGACAACGACAACGACAACGACAACGACAACGACAACGACAACGACAACGACAACGACAACGACAACGACAACGACAACGACAACGACAACGACAACGACAACGACAACGACAACGACAACGACAACGACAACGACAACGACAACGACAACGACAACGACAACGACAACGACAACGACAACAACAACAACAACAACAACAACAACAACAACAACAACAACAACAACAACAACAACAACAACAACAACAACAACAACAACAACAACACGTCCGCAGAGGGCTGTGGGAAATGACCACGGTGATACAACAAAAAGGGCTTCCAAAGTTTAACCCCCCATTTCAAGGGGGAGATCCTTTTGCAGGTATCACAGAAGTGGGGGAAATCTCCGAGTGATCCCACCCAACCCAGCATCCGCAAGGTTCAACGAGAAGCGACCGGGCCGAGTGGTTTTTTCCCTAAGGCGGGGTTTCCGCAGGGCTGGCCCAGTATCAGCAGCCTCACTTCTTGGCTGGAATTAGGGCCCCCAGCCAAAAAATATATGTTTTTGCCTGGCTCATGGAAAACCAAGGTGCACCCAAAAAAAACAAAAAAGAAGGAACAAACAGGGGGGGGGAACTAATTCTAGGGAAGACTGGGCCCGGGACTTGCCCCACCCTAACAGCACCCATTTTGAGCCAACCCCCCCCACCCAGCAGCCCAAAGTCGGGCCCAGCAGCCTGGATCTCAGCCCGAAATCAAGCCCGAGCTCCACTTCAAGACCCACCCGGCTGCTTGGTTGCAGGTGACCCACCCCCCGGCAAAAAGTGGATCACTTTTTGGCGGGGTTGGTGGAAAACCCAACTTGACTTCAACCAAAGAGTTGTGAAAGTCTGATGATCCGTTGCCCAATAGCAGTCAGGAAGGAAGATCTAAGCCAGCCTAACCTCCCTTAACTGAAGCCAGCCCCCAGCAACTCCCAATTGCCTCCCAGTCAGAGCCAATAAACAACTCCCGGGCCAGTTGAGGCTGGTGATGCTGGGGATGCGGCAAGCCAACCAACCAACCATCCATCCAACCAAGCAACCAACCAAACCAACCCAGCCCTAGTCAAAAATCCCAGCCCTAGGGAAAAAAACAAAACGCTGGATCCATCAGAAAGGGGCCCAGCAAAAACTGCCGAATTCGCCGGATCTGCGCGGTGCAACAGAGCCACGGATTGTCGTTAGCACCGCGTCCGATTGCAGGGGCGCAGTGCTAGTTGAGGAACTGCCACTCTCCTGGGATCACACGTGATGTTTTCTCATCCTTCTCTTCTTTCTCACCCTCTTCTCTTTCTCTTCGTCTCTTTTCTTGTCTCTTTTGTCTTGCTATTTGAGTTGTGTGCTTCATGTTGTGAACATTTGTCTGCTTGCTTGCCATGTTCATTGAATTTGCACACAAACTCATGAAACAAGTGGCCTACCGTTTAGGCCTCGGTGTGGCTCCCTGCAACGAAATTGGCCACCATGCCTTGGATAGATACCCGCAGGTCAGGCACGTCATGCTGTTGATCATTACTTAGGTCCGCCAGTAGAGAGGTTAGACTCAGGGTACCCGATGTTCTTTGTTCTGGTTTGTCTATTTTAGTACCCCTCCCCCCCAAAAAAAAGAGAAGGTAAAAGGGCACTACTGGGGGACCCAGTTTCGCACCACCCGCGAACCCGGAATGATTCGATTCCCCTGCAACTCTGCCAACGTCCCAGGGCTTCAAAGTGGTGCAGGATATCGCTCATCCACAGTATGAAACCCAAAATCGGTAATGGGCAACTAAGCATAAGATTCCTGGGGTCACCGGATTCTTCCTTCAAAAGTTGCAGTTTACTGGCAAGGTCCAACAAAACTGCCACTCTTGGAGGTCCAAAAAGAAGGGATTGAGGGACCCCTGCATGAACCAAAGGTTGACGCAGGTTGTCTTCGTTCCGATTGCAAAGGCGAAGCAGGGGGTCGTTTCCTGCACAGCATGAGTAACCAATGCGGAGATGTCAGCAGCGGAATCAGTCGTTGCCAAATGGGTGAATGAGGTGGGATGCCACCTCTCGTTGCGTATTCGGCTTATTACTCTGGTGCGCTGAACTACCCCGTGCGACGGAGCAGCGCACAGCCTAACACAGCCAAACCCGCGCCTCCTCGTCATGGGCGGCCGTCTCCTGGAGAAAAAAGACACGCGCAAGATGAAATGAGCTCGCAGGGTTGGTTGCATATATGTATGACATGTATACATATACATATACATATACATATACATATACATATACATATATATATATATACATATGCATATGCATGTATATGTACACGTATAT
The DNA here is from genome assembly GCA_963377175.1 of Effrenium voratum. NCBI lineage: Eukaryota > Dinophyceae > Suessiales > Symbiodiniaceae > Effrenium > Effrenium voratum. The sequence continues at coordinate 368,359 of CAUJNA010002502.1, read as the reverse complement.
GCTTGTGTACATAGATCTATCTATATATATAATATATACTTAAAATGTATATAGTTTTTAGATTTTTGTTTTTTTAATGTACACAAAATGTCAATGGCGGCTGTCGCAGACCTTTGGGGCGCCTAACCTATGGGCTTGTCCCCCAAGTTTAAGCAAACTCACTCCGCCTCACAAAAAGGAGATCACCCGCTCCACATGGGATGGACTTTCGTCCAAAAGCTTCCCCCTTAAAACTCCAAGCCCTGGGGAAGTTAATCGTTTACAGACATATAGCCCATGTTACCCAAAAAGTTGAGAAAAGTTGTGTTTTAAGAGGCAAGAAAGCCATCCCATCTGGAGAAGATCAAGCTCGGGCCCAACCCGAGAGAACGCGCGATGAACTCAGGCCCAACAAAGCCCACGCTGCACGTGCCTAGGGTGAGCCCCATGCCCCGTCACTTAGGGCTGCCAGGCTTCAGAGCAAACAAGCAGCGCACTTTGGCAAAACCGAGAAAACCGAAAGTGCACATGCCTCATCGTATCAGATCAACTGCCAATCAAACAAATGCAAAGACAAAACAAGACGATCAACTTTCAGATACAATATGGGGGTGTGCCTTTTTGCTAGGGGACCCTGCAAAATGGATGTGCGTTTTTTCCCCCAACTATCCCCAACTCAAAAGATGACTCCCAAATGTGCTGGTGCGCAGTGGGTGATCCCACCTACATTTCTCCTTTCAGAGGGGGGTACCAACAAACAACAAGGATACCAACTCAAACGAAAGACAGGTTTCCCTTTAAAGCAACAAAAGAGGGGGTACCACCTGTAAATCACAAAAACAAAGGTGCAAACTCAAGAAGACAAGCCTCCCTGGTACCCACTTGCCCAATGGACCTAGGAAGAAAAGGTTCCCTTTCTGGGACCTTTACTAAAAGTGGTTGACAAAGATGGGAAACCAATGAAATTAAAAGCTCGGCTTTAAACAGAGAAAAAGAACAGGGGGCCAGAATGTTGACCCCAGATTCATCCACCCCAGTTTATTCATAGGGGTTTGGCGGGGAATTATCGCTTTTGGCGGGGAACACTGGGGTTGATTAACTAGGTTTTCGAGCAGAGAGGTTAGAATAAGGGTACCAACTATTTTAGTAGGGGAACCCTCCCAACCAAAAAAAAAGGTGAGAAAGGGCACCTAGTTGGGGGACCAAGACTGAGAGAAAGAGATGGGAGCGATGCTTCCATTTACCAGGTTTCCTTTTTGGGCACCTATTTTTGACCCACAGCCATATGGCCAAAACCGCGTACCCCCACTGAACATCCGATTCAATCCCCCCTAAAATAGGTTCCAAAATGGGTGGTGCACATATCCCAAAATGGGATCCCATTGGCTTGGAACCATGGCCATAACTCACTTCCCAAGTTGACTGGCCAAAAAAAGCTTGAACTTTTCATTTACCACTAAAATGGTCTTTCCAAAAAGTTTCAAGTCCACCAACTCAGGAAGTGAGATAAATGGCCTCCACCCAAAACTTCTTGGCCCAAAACCGCCTCGAGGCTCGGCGACTCGAGGCTCCACGACTCGAAGCTCGGAGAGCGCCTCCGCCTGCGGCTCGGCGGCCTGGCCCAGGGCCTTCCAGCGCCCCGCCTCCGTGTGGAGCTCCAGGTCCTTCGAAGCGCGAGCGAGCGGCGAGCCGATTTTTGGCGCCGATGTTTTTTTTTTTTTAAAACTCGAGCGAACATGAACATGGATTCCTTTGAAACATCTGAGGCTGTGAAACATCTGAAGTGAAATATGAGGATCTAATTTTGGCTGGGTCTAAGATGGGGGTCAGGGAAACAAGTATAAACATGGTACATGTCACCTTTAGGATCCTCACACAAAGCTCCGAGCGAAGCTGCGAGCCGATCGAGTCTGTGTTTGGGTCGGCTCCCAAAACACGCCGCCTCTTTGTTCCTTGACGCTGACCTAAGGCACACCCAGTGGTTGAACTGTTTGCCCAAGGAATCACCCATGGTTGGTAGAGATTGGACAACTTTGCGGGGCAAACCCAGGAACACAAAGAGTCAGAGGCATCCAAGCCAATAGCAGGGAAAGGTTGCACGCTTCGAAACGAGGCGAGATCAAAGGCGCCGTCAAGCAAATTTACCACCCAACCCAGCAGCATTCAGCATAAACCCTTCCTAGGCCGCCTTAAATCGACGGAAGGGGTGGTTCGCTCACCCCTTGCCAAAAGTTGCCACTTGTGGGACATGTCGCTGGGAATTGAATCAACCAAACATCGGTTCGCTTAAGTCTACAAAATCAGGACATCAGGAAAGCTTCCGCAACAGAATCGGACCCTTTTCCTTCGGGTGATTTTTCTTGAAATCCCTCGCTTGGTGGGCCTAGAGGTCGCAGCCTCGAGGCGCAAGTGGCAGCCTCAGTGGCCCTTCCTTCGCTCCAGAGATCATGTGAGTAGCCAAAGACCCCCCCCACCCCAGCCACAGCCCACAAAAGTTCGGCAACCAACTTAGAAAATGAGCACGCTGGTTGCGAGCGTGGCTAACTGATCAGCTTCCCTCCATGTCGTTTGGATCAATGGTTTGGGGATGTTTGGGGATGGCGTCCAATTGGCCCACCACCACTACGTCCTCCAGATTTGAGAGCTTAGACTAAGTCGGTACCCGACTTTTTTTCTGTAGTCTGTTTTGGTAGGGGTAAAAGGGCATTACTGGGGTCCGAGACTAATTAAGGTCCCAGAGACTTACATCGATCCAATGAATCATGCTCGCTTTCAATGTAAAGGTTCCTTGTTTTTTGAGAGACCCCATGTGGGTATGAGTTCTTGTTGGGCATGGCTGAAATTGGCATTTACGTCCACCAACCAAGATTGAGGAGCGAGTGTAAAGCTAGTAAACCTCACTTCCGGATTTCTGGATGGCTGTTCGCGCTTTGTTCAGCCAATCCACTCAAGCGAGCATTGGGCCCACTAGCGAACACCTGATCACTGCTTAATTCCTTTACCATGCATTTAGCTCAGGCCGACAAAAAACGTGCCCGCTCTAAGGTTCCAGTTTCGAGTAAACATGAAGGGACCAAGCAAACTTTTGCTGACTGACAGAAACAAATGAGGGAGCCTGGGCAGGGGCAAAACCGCGGAAAGGATGGTTCAGTCCGGCGATAAACTAGGTCCTCCAGTAGAGAGGTTAGAATAAGGGTACTTTTTTTTTCTGCAGCCTATTTTAGTAGGGGAACCCTCCCCCAAAGAGGGGGTGAGAAAGGGCACTACTGGGGGACCTAGTAAAACCTGGCCGCCAACAACTGTTAACCCCGTTGTATATATAATTCCCTGCTTGATTCTTTGATTGAGGTGATCTCCCTTCTGGTGGGAACCCTTCCCTTTTGCGTTGCCCCCCCTGTAGGAGTGAGGTTGACCCCGGAATGATAAACCCCCTGTTTATTAATAGGCGGGTGTCCCCGGTTTTAGTGGGGATTTATCACTTTTGGAGGGGAACACCCCCATATTAATAAACATGGGTTTATTGATCCGGGCTCAACATTACATGAACAAAAAATCCATGTTTTTGGTGGTCGCAGGGAACCGCCCTAAATGAAAGGGCACCACAAAAAGGGGCTCAATTGCTCACTTGCCCCGGGGACCGGAAATGAAAGGTGATCACCTTTTGGGACCTTTACGAATGCACCAAAACAGAAGAACCAAAAAAAGAAAACGGAAAACGGGAACCTTTTGGGAAACCGAAAGCTTAGATCCGGACGATTTTTTTCTGTGGATTCGCTTGCCGAATTTCCTGCCTCACAGACCTTCTTCAGTTCCGCGGATTTGGTGCGAAAGCTCTTGCAGTACTCCACCAGCTGTGCCTTGGCCATCCTCAGAAAAAATCGTCGGTGGCCGGTGCCATGGGGTCAAAAAAGGGGTCACTGCTCGGTTGCGAAATCAGCGAAGCCCTGCCAAAAGTGACTAACCTTTAGTAGTTTAAGGGAAAACCCCCTTGGCAAAAAGCTAAAGTCCTAACATCCCTTGGCAAAATGCGCCAAAGACTGGGTTTCCCTCCAAAGTCAAATTGAAATGTTACTGTTGATCTCTGTTGAAACTGCCACTTTTGGAGGTCCAAACAAGGGACATGGAGGAAACCCTGAACTCGCGGCTCGAAAAAACAGGCCTGGGCTTGAAGTGGAGAGGGCTTGAATGAGAAAGTTGGAGTTTCAGGTTTGGTGCAGAAGTCGAAAGGAGTCCCACTCCCCAAAGCTCGCAAATTGGTCGCAAATTGGGGGGGGAGCTGTGCTTCGGCCAATAAAAGCGCCAATCTAAGCCCCTGGAAAGGAGAACGAGTTCCAGGCTCGCAAATGCGGGTCGCCAAGTCGAGCATGTGCTGGTAAAACAAAAGCCGGTGTCCAAAGAACAACCTCGCCCCCACGCCTATGCCAGGCACTTTCTTTTTTTTTTGCAGTTTTCAGGGGACGAGACGCACTTGCAGAACAAGCAACATGGCGGCATTTAAACAAATGCTGGAGTGGTGTCTTCAGCGCCTTGCAGTGCTTGTTCTTTGTTGTTGCCCACTACCTGGACCTTCAAACGTACCTACAATTTCTGCCGCCCCTGTCAATCGACTGGTTTTTGCAATAGCGAGCAAACAAAAATAAGAAAAAAAAGAGAGAAGGTATCAATGGAAGGTCCAGGTATCAATGGGCAGACCCAAAAAACAGAACACCTAAACTGCCAGCCAAGCTGTTGACAGGCAAGCGCGTCAAACATCAGACCATGCTGGGCCAAGCTTAGGCCAGCATCATCCAGCATCGAGTTGCATTGCGTGCCCCTCCCCCCCCCGGCAACGCCTCGAAGTGGCTGTCTTTTTTTGGAGAACCACCAAAATGAGCGGTATTCCTTCTCTTGGTTGCTTTCTGCTCCCCTGCTACAAGCTTAACCTTTTGGTGGTTCAATACGGAAACCCCCATTCGTTGGCAAAAAAAGTTAAAGTCCTAACATCCCTTGGCAAAATGCGCCAAACTTGGGTGCTGTAGATCCCCCAGCAAAAGTTTAACTTTTTGCTAATTAAAAGAAAATAGTCTAAAAATCCAACCCAAGAGCAATAAAACTCCATTTGCTTAAATCGCCTAATAGTAATAAGTTATCTTTAAAACCAAAAAAGGATATTAAAATAATATTCTTAACCAAATAAAAGCAACCATTTAAATCATAGTTTTCCCCTTTATGGTGTTTCCCCCACTAAAACGCAAACAGGAGTACCCTCCAAAAAGTTTCACACACCCTTTGAACCGGAAAATGAAGTACCGAGGCCAGGAAGCCACTCTCAAGCTTTAGCCTCTCAACCCCACAAGAGTACCTTCCAATTAGACGCCTTCCAATGGGTGGAGGCTTGGTTGGAAATACCAACCTTGAAGTACTCAAGCCTCCATTTGCTTGAGCCCCCTGGGAAAAGAAATATGAAAAAAAACATCCAGTAGTGATAGATTCCCTTTAAAACCAGCAGGGGGTAATAAAAACATGTTCTTAAGCAAATGGAAGGCACCTCTCGAACAACAAGAGTACCCTCTCGAAGACCTATGCTAGGTGCTCCAGATTTGAGAGCTTAGAATAAGTTGGTACCATTTGTTTTTCCCGTAGTCTATTTTAGTAGGGGAACCCCCCCAACCAAAAGAGGAACGGTAAGAAAGGGCACCAATTGCTGGGGAGACCTGGCCTATCTCCGAGCGGCATGATGTTGTTGTCCCGCACGGCCTGGACTGGTTGAAGGAGCACCCGCTTAGCCTCAGGCCAGCTGAGATCACATCAAGAAACCCAGGGTGCATGTTGTTGTTCACTTCCCATCCAGTGGATTGCCGAGAAAACGTGCCCCGTGTTCTTCTTGTAGCCACCAAGATGGTCCAGACCCAAAAGTTGACAAGTCCAAGAACTCAGGGAGTGAGTTGCTGAAACAGGCGAGTTGTTTGTTGTCGTTTTGTCCTGGGGGGGGAGGGGGTCCGATGGCTGAAACCCTACCAGGCCCTACCCTGTCGTGTCTTTTCTTGGGGCTTTTTTGCTCAGCAACCCGACCTTTTCCCCACCCCCACACGAAACTGAGCAACTTGTGGCCCCTGTGAGGAGAAGAAAGGGTTGCCCTTATTCCCCCGGCCCTGCACGTGGTGGCCCCACAAACACCAAGCCCCAGCCCAGTGACATACCCGTTTTGAGGTTCACATGAAAATGAATCCAAACCAGGAAAAGGGTGCCACTGAACAACGTTCCCCGTTCAACTAGGTCCAGATTTGAGAGCTTAGAATAAGTTGGTACCCGACTTTTTTCGGTTTTGTCTATTTTAGCAGGGGAACCCTCCCAACCAAAAAAAGAAACGGTAAGAAAGGGCACCAATTGCTCCCCCAATTGCAAAAAAGGGGTGAGAAAGGGCACTACTGGGGGACCTAGTCGATTTGTTATTGAAGCGAGCGCTTTCAGATTGCCGCCTGAGGCTTGGCTTGGCTGAGGCTATTCTACTCTCTTCCTCATCTCATCTTCCTCGTAGTTGGTGGCTTGGAGCCGAATCGGTGGTTTGGAGGTTGGGGGGGAGGCTTCTTTCCCGTTTGGTCTTGACAAGAATCAGGGTTTCAAATCCCCAAACCACCAATCCAAATCACCAATTGAGGATTCTACATCAATACTAAATCAGCGATTTCTTCCAGACACAGACGCTGACACAGACACACCCACACAGACATGGAAAACTAAGGCATCAAGGACAACCACCCCAGGCAACATTTGGACATGTGGGGCCCAACACAATCTTTCCAGACTCCTTTCCGGGCCGAGATTCCGCGAACATGTCTCCTTGGTTGACACTACGCGTGGCAGGTTGGTTCGAGGTGACCCGCTTGAGGCTTGGTTGGAAATACCAACCTTGAAGTACTCAAGCCTCCATTTGCTTAAGTCCCCTGGGGAAAAAAACAACATCCAGTGGTGATAGATTCCCTTTAAAACCAACAGGTGGAAATTGAAAACATGTTACATCAAGCAAATGGAAGCAAGGGAAGGGTCGAAGGAAGGCCTCCGAGAGGAAGGCCGGCAGCGAAGCAACCAATGAGCGCTGCAGCCTGCCTCCAACCAACCCGACTTTTTTTTCTTTTTTTTCTGGACGTCTATTTTAGTAGGGTCCCGAACCCTCCCAACCAAAAAAGAAACGGGTAAAGAAAGGCAGCAATTGCTGGGGGACTATGGGACCCTTTCTCTCAGCTTTGGCCTCTGAAAGCTTTTTCAACGAGTCTCCGATCCCGCTCGGGAGCGCCTGCCCGCTGACCCTGGGGTCAAAAAGTCTTTACCCAAAAGACTAAGACCCTCTCAAGAGTCGCACCCATCCCAATAAACAAATCACCAGCTGCATCAACTGGGTTCCCCTCTTTGCAACTTCTTATATTGGCTTTTCTGGGAGCTAGATAGGGGTTAAACAAAAAAAGCAGCACTTGCCCTGCCTTTTCGCTCTCAAAAAAAACAAAAAAACGCCAAAGCGAGGGGCCGAGCGGTACATGACGATTTTGCAGGGGTTGGTCTGTGCCTTTCCTGCGATGGAGAAGAACGGGCTGCTGATGACGCCTGGCTCCATGCCGCTCGACTGTCGGACTGCTCGGATTGGCAGGTTCAACCGGATCGGATTGGTCGGATTCGGAGTTTCGCGCCTTTCGCCGGGGATTTGCCAAGTAGGTCCTCCAGTAGAAAGGTTAAGGGTACCAACTTGTTTCTCGAATCTATTTTAGGGGGACCCTCCCCCCAAAATGGTAAAAGGGCACTACTGGGGGACCTAGGTAGCAAAGAAGACCCTTTTTACAAGTGGCTTGACACGTGGCACCAAAAAGACAGGAGTGCCACTGAACAACGGGGCTATAATGCGAAAGAAGGCAGTTAGTGCGGCCGCTCTGTTTGTTGCGCTTGCATTTGCCACTAAAACCGGCCCCTATATTTCAAGGGCTCTTGAATGCCAGCGAAAGAAGTCGAACTTTTACTTTTCGTGGGCGCACTACGGCCTTCCCTGCCAAAAACTTAACCTTTCACACCCACTAGAAAACAACTAAACCAACTAAAAACCAACTAAAAAGACCGAGGGAACAACCAAAGAAGACACCAAACCGACCAAACACGGCGCCAAACCTACACATCCTACACCAACTAGAAACGGAACAAGAGACCCAAAGGAACCGGATCGAGCCGAGGTTTGGGGACCTATAGAACTCAAAGGTGATCACCGGTCGGGAACCTCTCTACAAGAGAGGTGGCCAAAACAGAACAGGCCACCCTGTAGCGCCCTCAAAAACCAAAAGAGGAAGAAGAAGAAAAGACACAACCAACAAAATTGCCCAGTTCGTTGCGAAAAGGGGCACTTCCAAAGCTTCGATCCGGGCGATTTGCTTCGAACTGAGTTGCCAAAAGGCCAACTGGCGAAGCGGGAGCTTGGGCCAAGACCTCTTAAGCCACCGCCCTGACCTCTGCAGCCATAAAGCGGAACTCATGAATCACAAAATCAAACCCCCATAAACCCCCGCCTTTCTGGGCTGTTCAAAATGGAGAGTTGGCCAATCCTAATCCATAATTCCATAATCCCTATAGGAAAGCCAGGTAAGGATTAAGGATTACCTTTGAACCCAGTTTTTGGGACGGGTCCCGGCCAAGAGGAAACCACTCAGCTGCAAACTCCACATTGTATAAAATATGTCCAACATTTGACAGGGCCTGTCAGGCGAGCATTTCCGAGTTGAGCAACTTCGCGACCCATGAAACTCTACGCAGGCAAACCTGGAAGATTGACCCTCCTGGGCTGTCCGTTTTCGGATCCCAAAGTCAAAGACTTCGACTTGCTTGCTGCAACGCCCCCCCGGCAAAAAGGGGAAAACTTTTTGGGGGGTTCACCAACTTGATTTCCCAAAAAGTCAAAGTCTAAAGATCCAACCCACTAGCAGTCAAGTTGCGTGGGTGAAAGAAACCAAGAACCAAACAACCGGAGTGCTGCCCGCACCCATCACTCCCAACCACTTCGAGTCGTCGAGTCAGCCACGGCACTGTTGCTGCCATTGGCCTGAGTCGATCAAACACCTTTGGAGCAAAGCCCTGGAACCGGTCGATTGCCACAGCTCCCATTTGCTTCAGCAGTGATCGATTCCATTTAAAAGCCATGGAAAATATCGGAAAATCAACAAACCAGAGCATAGTACTGAGCAAACGGAACACATTTAATGGAACACATGTTTGCCCTATCCCTCAGAAATTGGCTAGACCCTCGCCGGAAAGCTCAACCCTTGAAGGTATCAAAGCCGCCAAGCACCGGTTGGCCCATAAGCTCACGTCAAACTGGTAGAGGGGAAACACTTGAAATCAACACCTGGTAAGAAAATGATCTACCCAAACGTACGGAGTTGCAGAAGCGGCGCGGGCACCCATTTATGGCTGGGATTTTATCCCTTAGTAGCCGTCGTCCACCCGGAACCGCGTTGATTGTGGCTCACCTTTGCCCATTGGCCGCTCGGATCTCGCCGGGGCTAGACCCGCCGACTGAAACAGCAAAAAGGAATCGGTGGGTGCACCCGCGCGTGGCTTGGGCTGAAGTCAAAGCACCGGACTCGGCACTGCACCCAACCCCTGCACCCAAAACTATTTGCCATTTGTTGCCATGGGCAAAAGCCAAATCGTACCCCCAGTGAACATATCAATCCCCACTGTAGACGAAAATGGGTGGTGCACCTACCCCAGAATGGGATCCCATTGGTGTTGACAACCACGGCCATTTGGAGCCGACCCTGGAAAAAAAAGGGAACCCTTTTTGGGGAAGACCATTTTTAGTCATGAGCCACTAAAAGACAGGGAAAAGGGTGCCACTGAACAACTGAGAAACTGTGGATGCAAAAGCGAAATCCAATTCGCAGGATTTCGTCCATTTACAGGGAATCGAATGAATCATTCGGTTAGCTTGCTTAGGCGGTGCAGGATGTCTTCCATACACGGGGAATCGAACCATTCTGTTGCATTTCTTAGGCGGTGCAAGAGTTCGTCCGTTCACAGGAAATCGAATCATTGTTGGGTTTCTTAGGCGCAGGAGTTCGTCCATTTACAGGGAATCGAATCATTCCGCTCCGGTTCTTAGGCGATGCAGGATTTCGTTCATTTGCAGGGAATCGAACCATTCCGTTGCATTTCCTAGGCGGTGCAGGATTTCGTCCATTTTCGGGGAATCGAATCATTCCGTTCGGTTTCCTAGGCGGTGCGGGAGTTCGTCCATTGATAGCGAATCGAACCATTCATTTGGGTTTCTTTGCAGGAGTTCGTCCAGTCACAGGGAATCGAATCATTCCGTTGGGTTGCTTAGCTGTGCAGGATTTTGTCCGAATCATTCCGTTGCGTTTCCTTAGGCAGGGCAGGATTTCGTTAGTTTACAGGAAATCGAATCATTCCGTTGCGTTTCTAGGCGGTGCAGGATATTTGTAACTTCTCTTTTCAGCACGTAGCACAAATTCGCCACCTCATAGATGTGCTCAGCCGCAGGCTCTTTGCTTTGGACCCTGGCTATCAGCCTGAACCCCATTGTGCTCAAGCCTCTTGCCAATGGTCTTCGCATCCAAGAGAAAGGTTGCACATTTTGTCTTTCCCAGGTTTGCCTTCAATCAACTTTTCGCTGGTATCAAATTTAGACTGACGACCAGCGCGAAAGCAGCCATCTGCAAAATGAAAGCCAGGAATGGGCACATCCACGCTTCGCTCAAATCTTTCGCGAATGAGGATTTTGGCTCTGGTAAGGAGCTTCGTAAAGCTCGGAGAATCGAATCATTCCGTTGGGTTTTCTATCAGGAGTTCGTCCATTTGCATGGAATAGAATCATTCCGTTCGGTTTCCTAGGCTGCGCAGGATTTCGTCCATTTGCAGGGAATCGATTCATTCCGTTGCGTTTCCTAGGCGGTGCAGGAGTTTGTCCATTTATAGGGAATTCAATCATTCGGTTGGGTTTCAATCAAGTCGTGGCCGGGTGTTTTCGCGCAAGGCTGCAGGCCGTGGACATTTACTCCAAGATGCTGAGGGGGCCTAGAGGTCCAAGGCATTTTCCGAGTTCTGCCAAGGAAAAGAGTATAAACTCAGGGAGGCTTGAAAAAAAATAAATCCTGAACTGCGCTGTCCAAACTGATCCCCTGCCAAATTACACCGAACACTTATGAATACGGAAACCACCCATCTTTCACCAACTCATAACTAAAGTCCTTTCTGAACCGGATGGCTCGGGTGAAAAACGGACCCCCCAAAACCTATAGAAAGCTGAAAAAAGCCTCTAGGAACACCAAGCCTCAGCTCAATTTCTCCTCTCCGAACCAACAGATCCGTCCGGTGCCGCCTCGAGAAACCTCCGCATTTTGGAGCTGACCGCTTTGTCCATCGGGAAGATACCAGCCCAGAGAGAAAAAAAAGCGGAAAAAAAAAAAACCCGAGAAACCTCCGAAGACACCTGAAGACAGAGGAAGCCTTCGCAAACGCGAAAACCCTCGAAGCCTGAGAAACCTTCCGCTAACCTCACATCACCTGCCTAAGGCTCACCGGGCCCCGGGTTTTGTAATGAAGAACCCGGACCCAGGGGCCCTGGAAAACAACACATTTTAAGGGCCCAAAAAAGCCTCGGGAGCTTTGGGGCGGTTTTTTCTTCTCTTTTTTTGCGACCAGGGCGCGAAGGTGAAGGTCAATGTGTCAGAGAAGCCACGGAAGTCGAAGGTCCGAGTGCTGAACTCCTCCTCAAGCCAGCCAAAAGCGAGCCGAACAAAAACTCGGCTTTCCTTTAGGGGTTGATTCCTTTCCCATTCTGCTCAACCATCATTTTTTTCAAAAAAAGAGAGGCTATTTTCCCTGGGTTCCCGGAGGTTTTCCGGAGGCTTTCTAGAAAGAAGGATCCCTGGAAAGAATGGAAATGGAAGGTACTCCTAAAGGCTTGGAGGACCTTTCCAACCCACTTGAGGGGGTGAACGAAAGCTCGCCCAGCCAGCCCTACGACATGTACGACTCAGGAGTTGCTAGGATATTGGGAATGAACGTCTAGAAATGTCTTTCCAGAGGCGGGTTCCCCCCATTGCAAACATGTGGGCGAGATTATGGGAATACGCGCGTGACGGGGGCGTGCGGCACAGGGGGGAATCGAGCCCCCCGGACACCCCCTGGGCACCCTCCCCCCCCGTAAAAGAATCTAAAGCTTACAAGAACTCCCGCTAGCACAGCTACACGGGTCAGTATTTTTACTGTTGCTGAGAAAATGAGCTGTTTCCCTTTAACCCACACTTAGGGGGTGACTTTGATCATGGTAAAATACTGGGGGGGCTAGTGCTAGCTTTCGTGAAAACGGTCCGGCTCTGGCTCCCATTCTGCCCCATTCCCGTCCTCCTTCACTGCTGTTCGGGCAGAATTGAAGCTGAACATATCCTCATCCTCAACGCGAATGGCGGTCGCAATGGCCAAGACGCTCGCAAGCGCCGCCCAGTGCTTCCTCGGAAATCGGGGCGGCGAGCGGTTCTTTTCTGTCTTAACGGGGGCGAGAAGGAACTGGCTCTGGCTCAAAATTAAACCACCAGGTTGCAGTCCAAGTTTGCATTTACCAGGGTAACCTATTTTTGACCCACAGCCAACTTTGCTGATTCCGTTTTCAGTGGATACACCTGCAAGCAGTTGCATCTAGGCTGCTTTTTGGGGGTGAGCCTTGGTTGGGGACCAGATATCGGGGGCACCCCGCAACCTTCTGACTACGCAGACTGCGGTCAAAACGACTTCCCCCCCCCCCCGGCCCCCCCCGGCCAACTTGCCACATCCCAACGGCGACAAACCGTGCCCTCTTCCGTATTTGATTTCCTTAAATCATGGTCATCAGCAGCAGCAGCAGTAATCACCGTCATCGCCGTGAGCGTCGTCATGCTCCTCCTCTTCCTCATCATCAGCAGCATCAGCGTCAGCATCCTCTTCCTCCTCCTCCTCCTTCTCATGATCATGATCATGATCATGATCATCATGATCATCATGATCATCATGATCATCATGATCATCATCATCATCATCATCATCATCATCATCATCATCATCATCATCATCATCATCATCAAAATCATCATCAGCAGCAGCAGCAGCAGCAGCATCATCATCATCATCATCATGATCATCATCAACCACCAAATGAATCATCAGCTCCAAGAACTTGCTTGGGATCAACCCTGGAGGTAGGTTGGGACAAGCATTACTTTGTACATGTTCCATGCCTGACACGGGATGGATGCCTTGGAAGCTTGCCAGTGACACCAAAGCCAACTGACGCTTCCTGATTGATTGCCCAAGTCTGAACTGTTTGTGAACCACCCAAGTTAGCCTTCCCACAGAGTGAGATTATTTGGTTGCTCTTGCTGTGCTCAATCTTGTACTCATGGGGGCTGGGGGGGAGGAGGGGGAGGGAGTCCAAATAAGCCCTTATTAAGTCCTTAATAAGGCCTTATTTGCGGCCTTTTTTGTGGTCCCTGCCCCTCCCTCCCCCAGCCCCCATGATGTACTCCCGAAACTCGTTCTGTTTTGCCCAGGCGTAACACGGTCAGTCTGTTGCTGCCTCTGCTGCCAAGCCGCATGGTATGAAATCGGGGCTGGATTTGAGAAAATCACTAACAGGCCGGGTTTGAGCACTGCGCGGTTTGCCGAAAGACTCTGGATGTAAACACGAACATTCCCACGGCCCGAGGCGGTCCCCAATACAACCTTGCCCTGTGCTTCTAGCGTTGCACCTTGCTCCCAAAATATTGCAAGGAAACCTGACAAAACGCTTACATTTAGATCTTGCTGGTACTCAGCAGGGAATGAGGGAATGACCCCTTATAAGCCATCCCTTGTGGCTTATTTTAAGGGAATTCCTGAGTTCATTCAGGAGCTCCGATCAAAATTTGCACCCCTTGTCACAAGCTATGGGCAGGCCCCAAGGTTTTTCGCTTATAGCCGGCTAGAAACCAAATCTCCGGTTGCTGCGGCAAATGCGCTTAGGTCCTCCAGTAGAGAGGTTAGAACAAGGGTACCCTTCTTTATGTAGTCTATTTTAGTAGGGGAACCCTCCCAACCCCCAAAAAAAAAAGGTGAAAGAGCGGGCACCTAGCTGGGGGAAGGCGCAATGCTGGCCACTGCTCTTCTTGAAACTTGGTTGCTGCAACGACCCCCCTGCAAAAAGTGTTTGACTTTGGGGGGGGGGGTAGTGAAAAACCAAACTTGATTTCAACCAAAAAGTTAAAGTCTAAAGATCTGTTGCCCAATAGCAGTCAAGGAAATAAAAGGCAAGACTTTGGGAGTGACCAGCATGGACCAGGGAAAACCAAAAGCTCCAATCCTTTTCGATCGATTCGCTTTGGGCAAGTGAGAGTTCTTTTCTGACCCGGCAGCTCCATGGCAGGCTTCATGCGCCTGTAGCCAACCTGACATAGGAGACCTTCTGGATGAAAAATAAATGGGGGTTCCTGGCAAATGGATGGCATAAAAGCCATCTATATAAACCACCAAAAAAACACATCCATTCCTAACTCAACTAACCTAAGAAGGACACCTGTTCCTACTGAGTTGACGGGCAAACAAACTCTTGGGCCCCTAGACCCGGGCAACTGCTTTCGCTTAGCACTCAAAATCAACAAACATCCCCACACGTCAGCTTGGAAACGTCTACGCTCTTCTTCGATCAACAAGGAACCCTCAAAACAACATCTCTAGCGGTCGGCTCGATCCTTTTGCGGCGCCCTTTTTGGAAGGCCAGGCTTTAGATCTCCCAAGTAATACCTGTGATCTCAATAGTGTTGTCCCCATATTAATCAACCCCAGTTTATTAATAGGGGGTGTCCCTGGGTTTAGTGGTGGGAATCATCACTTTTGGAGGGGCCCCCACCCCGCTCTTAATCAACTGGTTGGTTGGTTCATATGGGGTAAACATCAACTAGGTCCTCCAGTAGAGAGGTTAGAACAAGGGTGCCCATTTTTCTGCAGTCTATTTAAGTAGGGGAACCCTCCCAACCAGAAAAGGGGTGAAAGAGCGGGCACCTAGCTAGGGGACCTAGATCAAACAACGGGAAACCCGTAGAGCATTGCCAGGGACCTCCCGAAATCTGTGTTGGACCTCCCGAGGATGCAAAATGGCGCCTGCAGCCCCGCCGCCTGCCCCTCCGCCTGCCGAAAAACAGGAAGAACTGGAGCGTTTGTTGTGAAACCGCAGCGCTCACCCCACCTCAACGGCAGAGACGTTTGGAGAGACTGCTTTCTTTTCTGACTTCAGTACCCCAACTTGTTGCTTGCCACTAAAATGGAATGCCCAAAAGATTGTTCAGTCTATGAATCCAGCGAGTGAGTCTTGACATGCGGGACCTTGTGCACTTCTATGTTCGTGGATACCCCAGGGGGGGACTGACGCTCAAACCTCCGCACCGTCTCAGCGCGGTTGGGTGTTTCAACGATCGGGCCAGAGCGGGCAGAAAAGATTTCAAGTTGAGCCCAACGTTTCAACCGTGATGAATTCAATCGGAAAGCCAAGTGATCGTTGGGCGAAGATCAAGCTCAGGTACAGCCAGCTCAGCCATGGTGGTCCCTTGAACCCTTTGGGCCCCTGGTGTCCGATCTTGGAAAATGAATTTCGCCCAGATCTTGTAACAAAATGGAGGAGTTGCCGTTTGTCAAGCCCTCGCGGCAATCTCCGCACAGATCCGCCAGCTAGAGTATGGCCTCCTGTTTTAGCTTGACTGCCCCAACCCGCAACTAGCTGGGAAACCGTATTAGTTGGGAAAGAGGTGCGATACATGTATAGTATTGTCTACTCAACAGGGAAACAAAGGGAAACAAACACAGCGAACCAGAAACCGGGACCTTTATTAACCCCAGTCCGGTAGGCGAGCGCAAACCCTGTTTTGATGATGGGCATTGATACTTGAGCCAAATGCGCATTGGCATTCGACATGTCTTGGAACATGCGGTCAACGGGGCCTCTAACATCACATGCATGCACACCCTTCTGGGGTACCTCTTTGGGGGTCAAGGGGTCGTGATTATTCAACTCCCCCTCCCCGTCCTCACTAAGAGACTTGTACTTTACAGTCGCGCTTGAGCTGCGACCCATGTGCACTTTTCTCATTGCTTGGTCATCTCAGGCCGGACATCCTTCAACTTTTCGGGCAAATTTGTTCTGATGCCCAAAAGCTTGAGAGCGTGGTCCCACTTCAAGGGTTCTAGCGCTTTTGTGAAGATGTCGGCTGCCTGGAGATCGGTTGCTACGTACTTGATCACTACACCTGTGCCAGGTTCAAGTTGCTCTGCAAGTGCGGACAAGTTCACTTTATGAGTGCGCTGTATGTGCCGCATTTTTGGGGAGTAACCTTTCTTAGCAACCAGGATAGTGGCTTGGTTATCTTCGTGTAGCACCTGTTCAACCGGGCGTCCAAGCAAACGTTCCCACAGAGTCAAGGAGGGGAGACCCTCTTGATACAAAGAAAACGTGAGTGAAACAACCTCGGCTTCGGTGGTGGACCTCGGCACTGATGTCTGTCGTTTGCTCAACCACGCTAACGGGAAATGGGTGTTCGGTCCTTTGAGAACCAAGAAGCCACCGGATGTGGACTTCGCATCCCTTTCTCCCGCATGGTCGGCATCTGCATACAGAGCGATCGAGGTGAAGATCTTGCGGATTATCCTTTATGACTCCTTCCAACCGGTAGTGCGTCGTCGAGTGGATGTACGCGACGGGCGAGTTTCCTATCGTGGTTGCGAGACCACTTCTGCACGGCGGTGGCTAAGTCACCTATAGGCTTGATGATATCAGGACGCGCTAGTCGTCCCAGCCATAAGGCCTTCATGACAAGTTTGCACGGGAGATGAGTTGGCCTCGCGGCGCCCTCTACCGATGCTGCAGGATCCAGATCCCTGTGCTGTGAACCCTGGTTGTGGGGTAGGCACAGTTGGCCGGAGCAGGGAAGCACGGGCTGGAGGCGGGGGCGTGGGCTCCTTGTCCTTGACCTCGCTGCGCTTCTAGCTGCAGCCCTGAGCGGTGTCCTGGGTCCTTCGGTACAGAGGTAGGCTGATGCCTTTCCGCTGGTGTCCTCCTCCTCGACGAGGATCTCCCTCCCACCCGACCTTGATGCTGGTGGGTAGAGGAGGGCCGACGGGACGGGCTCTCAGTTGAGGCTCTGTTTGGAGCCGCTGCGCTTGGAGCTGCAGCCTGATCTGCCGGCCCTGTTGCTGTCTGTGTCACCGCTACGCTTGAAACTGCAGCCTTGCTGGTGGACACAGTTGTGGTTGAGGATGGACTTGATGGATTCCTCGGTTGCTGTTGCTGAGCTGGTGCGGGAGCCTGCCCTGCCTCGCCTTGAGCTGCGGCCTGTGCCCTTTGCAAGAGTGGGATGGGTTGGTGTCGGCCTCGGGCGATGACAGCGTCGTAGAGGTCGGGGTAGATGTCCCGCAAATGCCGACAGCTCTGCTCGGTGAAATCGGCGTGCCACGCCAGGAGGGAGCTCCAGTGCAAGTCCGAAGCTTCCTCGCAGGGGACTTTTGCTACCCCAACCTTGAACTGCTGCCAGGCCCACCGGGTGAGCGCGTCGAAAGCCTCGTAGTAAAGCCTTCGACGGTGAACCCACCCGCCCCTTTGTCCTCTGGCCGAAA
This sequence comes from Effrenium voratum, assembly GCA_963377175.1. Classification (NCBI taxonomy): domain Eukaryota; class Dinophyceae; order Suessiales; family Symbiodiniaceae; genus Effrenium; species Effrenium voratum. The sequence goes on along the minus strand of CAUJNA010002502.1, from coordinate 350,737 downwards.
AGGCCGGAGCCGGGACTACCGGACTGAGGGGGCCTAATCCCACAAAGCAGTTACGGCTGATAACCACTCAACAGGGAAAGAAACACCTTTATTAACCCCAGTCCGGTAGGCGAGCGCAAACCCTGTTTTGATGATGGGCATTGATACTTGAGCCAAATGCGCATTGGCATTCGACATGTCTTGGAACATGCAGTCAACGGGGCCCTCTAACATCACATGCATGCACACCCTTCTGGGGTGCCTCTTTGGGGGTCAAGGGGTCGTGATTATTCAACTTGTCTACCTACAAATATATATATATATATATACACATGTAGATATACATATATACATGGTATATATATATATACACACATGTGTGTGTAAACGCCTGGACCACTCGGCTGATGCAAACTTCCGCCGCCAAAGGTTTGAACCTGAACTATCGCCTGATCAATGCGGAACACATATCTGCCTGTTGCATGCCTTTTTTGGAAATTCCATGTTGATTCGGCCGGGGGGGGGAGGGGCTACACAAGGGTCCGCCAATTACACCAGACCCTCGAAGTCTACAGGACACGGGGACACGCCCCAACACACTCTAAGCGTCAGCCCACAAGAACCTCCTGCCGGCGCCTGCAGCCCCATCTCCTGCCCCTCCGCCTGCCGAAATGCTTCCTCTTGAAGCGGGAGGGTGTTTGAACGATCGGATAGTTCCGCAGCCAGGGCCTAGAGCTAGGGCCAATTTGGTTTGGCAAGTTTCGTTTGGGCGACTATCAAGCTCAATTGAGGCAAAGCCAGATCACCCATGATGGTCCCTTGGGCTGCTTGACCCCTTGTGTCCGATCTTGGAAAATGAAACTCGCTCAAATCTAACAAAATGGAAGAGTCCGTTTGTCAAGCCCTCGCGGCAACGTCCGCACTGATCTGCCCCGTACTAGCTAGGAAAGCGTACGATGTGTATAATATATACCTATAATTTACATATATATATATATATATAATATATATGTGTGTGTGTGTGTGTGTGTGTGTGTGTGTGTGTGTGTGTGTGTGTGTGTGTGTGTGTGTGTGTGTGTGTGTGTGTGTGTGTGTGTGTGTGTGTGTGTGTGTGTGTGTGTGTGTGTGTGTGTGTGTGTGTGTGTGTGTGTGTGTGTGTGTGTGTGTGTGTGTGTGTGTGTGTGTGTGTGTGTGTGTGTGTGTGTGTGTGTGTGTGTGTGTGTGTGTGTGTGTGTGTGTGTGTGTGTGTGTGTGTGTGTGTGTGTGTGTGTGTGTGTGTGTGTGTGTGTGTGTGTGTGTGTGTGTGTGTGTGTGTGTGTGTGTGTGTGTGTGTGTGTGTGTGTGTGTGTGTGTGTGTGTGTGTGTGTGTGTGTGTGTGTGTGTGTGTGTGTGTGTGTGTGTGTGTGTGTGTGTGTGTGTGTGTGTGTGTGTGTGTGTGTGTGTGTGTGTGTGTGTGTGTGTGTGTGTGTGTGTGTGTGTGTGTGTGTGTGTGTGTGTGTGTGTGTGTGTGTGTGTGTGTGTGTGTGTGTGTGTGTGTGTGTGTGTGTGTGTGTGTGTGTGTGTGTGTGTGTGTGTGTGTGTGTGTGTGTGTGTGTGTGTGTGTGTGTGTGTGTGTGTGTGTGTGTGTGTCCATCCCTGTTGCCAAGGGCTGATCTGAGTTCTTTGTCAGACTCGCAAGCTGGGAGTCTTTGCAAATTGTCGAGGTGGTGCCGGCTATCCGGACTCTCCATTTCTTTTCCAAGTATGTGGAGTAGGCCACAGCCATCCTTGGGTCTAGTCTGTGGCCCTGACGAGTAGGGCCCAAGGATGACGAAACTCCACTCAATCAATTAAAGTGCATGTGTGCCCACTGGGCTTGATCCTGACCCTCGCAGAAGAAATGAGACACAACAAGGACCGAGAGAGGGGGGATTTCACAAGTGTGATCCAGGCAGTAGTTCGTTTAACGGGCTGCCTGCGGTAGGATAGCCTACTGTGTTTGATTGAGCCTTGCCATCGGCTCGCGCGCAGCATTGGTCATTCAGTTGACCCTCAGATGTCAGTTTTGACCCTTGAGGTCCCCAGGTTTGTTTGGAACTTGCCTTTGTTCCGCCAAGCTTTGGGAGTCTTCCCACTCAGTTGCCATTTCATGGTTGGTGCTGTGAAGCACAACGGAGACTGCCAGCGATGTCTATCGCCTCAGAAACCAGCATGCCCATTGGGTCTGAGAGGCCGTAATCCCCCCGATGTATTTTTTGCTGCTGTCTAGGCCGTCGTTGCAATTTGCCATTTAGACCTGCAGCAAACCGTCGGTTTTTCTGGCCCGCGGGTGATTCAAATACCCGGCCGGGGCCCCGGCGTTAGTGGAGCATCTCGGATCGGTTCGTTCTTTTTGTTGTTTTCTTGTTCTTTTTCTTTTCCCTCGCTTTGCGCAAGATCCCTTTGGCCCTTTTGCAACGATTCTCTTTGCAAGCCGCGGTGACTGCGGCGCGTCTGGCTCTGTACAGGTCACAGGGTTTGGAGCCTTTTCACGTCTTGTTCATTTTAGTTTGGCCCGCGGGCGTTTTACACACCCGGCTGGGGCCCAGCGGTGGGATTTGGGTTCTGCGCAGGCTGCAATGTCTATGGCGAAAGAAGTGCCGCGTGGCTGATTGTGTGTGTCCATCCCTGTTGCCAAGGGCTGATCTGAGTTCTTTGTCAGACTCGCAAGCTGGGAGTCTTTGCAAATTGTCGAGGTGGTGCCGGCTATCCTATCCGGACTCTCCATTTCTTTTCCAAGTATGTGGAGTAGGCCACAGCCATCCTTGGGTCTAGTCTGTGGCCCTGACGAGTAGGGCCCAAGGATGACGAAACTCCACTCAATCAATTAAAGTGCATGTGTGCCCACTGGGCTTGATCCTGACCCTCGCAGAAGAAATGAGACACAACAAGGACCGAGAGAGGGGGGATTTCACAAGTGTGTGTGTGTGTGTGTGTGTGTGTGTGTGTGTGTGTGTGTGTGTGTGTGTGTGTGTGTGTGTGTGTGTGTGTGTGTGTGTGTGTGTGTGTGTGTGTGTGTGTGTGTGTGTGTGTGTGTGTGTGTGTGTGTGTGTGTGTGTGTGTGTGTGTGTGTGTGTGTGTGTGTGTGTGTGTGTGTGTGTGTGTGTGTGTGTGTGTGTGTGTGTGTGTGTGTGTGTGTGTGTGTGTGTGTGTGTGTGTGTGTGTGTGTGTGTGTGTGTGTGTGTGTGTGTGTGTGTGTGTGTGTGTGTGTGTGTGTGTGTGTGTGTGTGTGTGTGTGTGTGTGTGTGTGTGTGTGTGTGTGTGTGTGTGTGTGTGTGTGTGTGTGTGTGTGTGTGTGTGTGTGTGTGTGTGTGTGTGTGTGTGTGTGTGTGTGTGTGTGTGTGTGTGTGTGTGTGTGTGTGTGTGTGTGTGTGTGTGTGTGTGTGTGTGTGTGTGTGTGTGTGTGTGTGTGTGTGTGTGTGTGTGTGTGTGTGTGTGTGTGTGTGTGTGTGTGTGTGTGTGTGTGTGTGTGTGTGTGTGTGTGTGTGTGTGTGTGTGTGTGTGTGTGTGTGTGTGTGTGTGTGTTTGCGCGTGCGTGTATGTATACGCTTCGACCACCAGGCTACCGCAAATTTCCGCAGACCAAGGTTTGAACCCGAATTGTCGGGGGGAACCCCAACACGATGGCATCCAACACCTCCCCCCAGCCAATTTCCACGAGAACCTCCCGCTGGCGCCTGCAGCCACGCCGCCTGCTCCTCCGCCTTCCGAAGACTGGAGCATTTGTTGTGAAACCACAGCACCCACCCCACCTCAACGGCAGAGACGTTTGGAGAGACTGCTTTCTTTTCTGACTTCAGTACCCCAACTTGTTGTTTGCACTAAACTGGTCTAAGCATTTGTTTGCAAAGGAGACGCAAATTGGGGCCTCCCCCATATGTTGCGTGGACACTGTGGGTAGGTTTTGCAGCCTGCACCCTCCCGCCGCCTGCGCCTCCACGCGCCCCGCCGCCTGCCGAAACCAGCCAAAAAACAACAACAAAAAACGGGTGGCCCCAGTGCTTCTTGGGGGTCGCAAAGGCTTCTGAAAACAAAACCGATCTCTGCTCATTCGCTCCGTGAACTCACTTCCCCCGTAGGTTGGCCCAACACAAAGTATGTTTGCGTTGCGCGTTTTAACGTGCAAATAGGATTGTGTCAAAGAGGATACGTCCGAATCCTCAGGGCGCGAGGCAGGCACAAGAAAATGGTAATGTAAGGGGCTAAAAAAATAACGATTGTAATTAGGCTCCCCCTGCAATCATGACTAAATTTGTGTTGAAAGCGCGCCGCAATTCTGGTCATGATGAGCCGCAAAATGGACCTAGGTCCTCCAGTTGAGAGGTTTGAATAAGGCACCCTTTTTTCTGTAGTCTATTTTCGTAAGGGAACCCTCCCAACCAAAAAAGTTGGTAGCAGGGCCCTACTCATTGACCTAGGAACGTTTTTCCTACGGTGAGAAAACAACTTGGGTGCTGTAGATCCCCCAGCAAAAAGTTTAACTGTTTGCTGGTTTTAAAAAAAGAGGGGAATCCAAAAAGTTCAAGTCTAATAAAGATCCAACCCAATAGCAGTAGAGACAAAACCGAGGGAGGACGGTGCTCTCTTCCCCCAAAGCGCCCCTCGCGCCTGTGCGGGGTGTTGGGCCTCTGCCTTTCGCTGTTGCCGATGCGGTGGGTTCGGCGGGTTGGTGGGGGGGGGGATGATGGACCTCTCGACACTGGGTTTTTTTTCTAAGTAAGAGCCGTCACATACATGCATTTGGCTTTTCTAAAAATAAACATCCAATGTTTTTGGATATGTATACATATATGTATAGATATGTATATATATATATATGTAAAGATATAGATATATATATATATATACATATACATACATAGAAACATACACAAATCCGCCGACCCTCTGCCTCCCGTCCCAGCCTCCTGCAGAGGGGACCGGCGTGGGATGCAACTGGAAGTGATTGGAATCAATGATGACGCCCGAAAGCACAAAAAGTGGATTCCCAGGACCGGTCTGGGACCAGTCCTGAGACCGGTCCTGGGTCCTGGGACTGGTCCTGGGACCCTGGTTTTGTTGCAGCCGTCCCGGGCGGTCCCGGGACCAATCCTGGCATGTCTTGGGACTGTCTCCCAGGACCGGTCCTGGCACCAGTCCTGGGACCGGTCCTGGGACTGGTCCCACGACCGCTGGGGACTGGTCCAAGCCGGTCCCGGATCGAGTCCTGGTGTGACCGCTGGGCCCACTTCAAACTGCTGTGGTGCCACCTCAAACCGCTCCAGACACCTGCTTCCTCCAATAGCACAAACCGGCCCGTGCGGTTATTGACGGACGAGCTGCCATCTGTCTGGCTTTTCCGTTAATCCTTGTGGTAGTAGAGGATCGTTGGATCTATTCTGCAAGAGAGTCCAATAGCGCCAGACTGGGACCAGCCTGGACAGGGTCCCAAGTCCCGGTCCCTGCCGGCGACCGGTCCAGGGCAACTGTCAGCTTCGGGAGGCCCAGTTCAGGGCGACCCCGGGAGAGGCGACTGCTCCCGGGCCAACTCGAAGTGACTTGGGCGCAAGCCGGCCCAAGCTGTAATTAACGGACTAGCTGCCATATTTCTGGCTTTTCCGTTAATCCTTGTTTGTGGTCGTAGAGGATCTTATAAGTGGTCCCTGGGTTTGCGGACGTGTTTCAGGACCGGTCCTATATATATATATATATGTATACCCGCAGCCCGGCCAAGCAAAAGCTTCTTCGGCTAAAAGGCTCCACTTTTCGAGTCCGTCCATTATGACATTCGCAAGGCGGTGCTCGAGCCTCTGGCCGTGGTCACGCTACTTCGTCGGGGCTGGAGCGCAAACAACATCCCACCGATGCTTCATCTAGCAGTAGGGAGGTTAGAATAAGGATGCCCGATCCTTTTCTGCAGTCGATTTTAGTACGGGAACCCTCCCCCAAAAAAGGAAACGGTAAAAGGGCACTACTGGGGGACCTAGTCATGCAATTCGAAAGCTTCACGGGAAGGGAAATTGATGACCTTCACCAGGCAGGATTGAAATACCTTGAATGGTCTGCATTAAAGCCAACGTGCCTATCGAATGTGTTTGTTTGCCTTCGAAGACTCGAGGGAAAAATGAAACGATTGCATAAAATCACTTACTTCCATTGTTTAAGCCCCCTGGAAAAATATTTCCAGCATGACAGATTCCCTTTGAAACCAACCGGGGAAAACAACCATATTCTTAAGCAAATGGAAGCTTAGGCTACAGAAAGAACCTTAAACAAAGAAAAGAACGTGCGGCCGTTTTCAGCTATGGACAGCTTTTCCAAGGGGAGGCGTTGGAGTGGATCGACAACGAAAGCGCGAGCGCTGTGAAAATGAGCTCTGTAGCTTGCTGCAAAACCATCCGCGCGACCGTGGTCTGCAATGAGGATGTTCAGCGCTTTGGGAGGCCTGGAGTGAAGTTGAGAAACACAGCCTTACTAACTTGCTGGTGCCATGAACTGGTTTTGGGGTTCCCGAAAAAAGGAAACCACATAGGATGGATGGTCGTTCTCGGGGTCATTCCAATTCTCATTCCCCAGCAAGTTTTGGGTGGAACGTCTTGCCCTCACTTTCAGTGCTGCTTGGATTTTGAAGCAACACATGTCAAAGTCTCACTAGGTCCTGCAGCAGAGAGGTTGAGTTAGAATAAGGGAACCCTTTTCTCTTTTTTTTCGTCTATTTTAATAGGGGAACCCTCCCCAAAAAACGGGTGAGAGAGGGCACCTAGCTGGGGGACCTAGCTTAGGCAAAACTCCAGGTAAGAAGCCCGCGTCGTCCCAATGCCTGGTCTTTGCGCTCCATCATCTGATCTTCTGAATTGAGAACCTGAGCCGCGCTCAAAACATGAAGCTACCGTACAGGAAGCAGAACACTCATTATATTTAGTGAGTCTCCGGTGTGTGTATAGCGTTTTTTCCTCCACACTTGTCTTTCGAGCATGTTTTTGGGCTTCGAGCAGAAATCCAGTTTGGTCGTTTCATGTTCTTTCACAGAGGCGAAAGAAAGGAAGAGTCATCCCCCGCCCCCAGAAATGTCCCCCAAAAAACAGACCCGTGTGTCAAAACAGGGCACCTCAAAAACGAACCGCCCCCCAAGAGGTGTCCCCCAAAAACACAGACACGCGTGTCAAAACAGGGCATCTCAAAAACGAACCGCCCCCCAGAGGTGTCCCCCAAAAACAAAGACCCGTGTCAAAACAGGGCACCCCAAAAACGACCCGCCCTGCAGAGGTGCCCCCCAAAACCACAGACCCAGTAACAGGGCACCTCAAAAACGAACATGAAACGAGCGCAAAAGAAAAGGTGCAAAACGAGCGCAACTCGGCGCAAAAAAGTGCAAACAAGCGCAAGTCCAAAACATGCTATAGGGAATGGGTTCCGATGGGCACATGATTGCTGACAACTTGAGCGATTTTTGTTGAATCGTACATTAATTCTAGAACAGGTGGTCGCGAGCAGAAATATTTGGAGCACAAATTAAAGTATCAATGGAGGCTGCAGGCTGCCAATACGAACGTGCAGGCGCATGCGTGCAATTGAGCTAACCTCAGTAGACAGGCGGCTCCCTCCGTTTGTGGTAGCTTTAGAGGCAAGTCACCACGAGCCCAGCATGCCCGCCCGGAAAAGACCATGGCCGAGCAAACGGCAACCGAAGACCACCACTACGAAAGCCAAACAATGATCTGACGACGCTCCAAACGGTTGATTCCCCGTCAAATGGGCATTCAAAACCACAAGGTGGGAAACATATGGCGCTGTGACACAGGGAGTAGGTGTCCTTTTGGGCCAATAGATGGCCCTGGCAATTGCACAGGTCTAAACCGCTAACTTTTCCAGCCAAACTCACCGATCAAAAGACAACAGGCTTTCTTTGAAAGACTCGGTTCTTTTTTTTGCCAGTCGCCAGTTGGGGGAGCTTCCGGCTGTTCGCCTGAGAAGATATGTGCGACCATCTCCTTACAGAACCTTCCATTTGCTTAAGAATAGTTTCTATTTTCCCCTGTTGGTTTCAAGGGAATCTATCACTGCTGGAAATATGTTTATTTTTCCAGGGGGCTTAAACAAATGGAAGGAACTGCCAGCTCCGCTCTCTTTGTCAAATTTGGGTGCCCCCCAGCCCCGCGTCCGGCTCCCTTCCAACCACCAGCTGGCCAGGATTCCATTTTCTCTTAAACCCCAAGCTAGACTTCAACCCAGGCTGGTTGATTTCCTCCCCAAAAGGGAAACCCTTGGTTCAGCCTGCCCTAATGTTGACCCCGGATCCCCAAAAGAAAACTGCTTATTCATATGGGGTATTCCCGTCCAATTCTGAACTCCCGCGAACCTATATGTTGTTTGTTGGTGTTTTTTGGTAGTTTTAGGCGACTTCACACCCAAAAAAAAACAAAAAAAAACATCGAGATTGATTAGACGCAAAACCATCGAGCTTGAGGTTTACGCATGTTGAAGACGAGACCTACCCGGAACTTCACCTATGAATCTCCAGGCCGGAGCGACCCGAACCGAGCACGAAGCAACGAAGCAACGAAGCAACGAAGCAACGAAGCAGAGGCCGCCGCCGAACTGCATCACGGTGCCGGCGCCGTGGGTCCTCGGAGCTGAACCTCCCTTGGGTGCTGATCCCGGTGGAGGTGGGGAGGGGCGGGGGGGGGGGGGGCCGGGGGGGTTAAAAGGATGGGTCTTTTTGGGCTTTCTTGCTGCTTCTTCATGGTTTTGGGGTGGGTATCGTTTGCTTTCTTGGGTGCTGTAGATCCCCCAGCAAAAAAGTGTTTGACTTTTGCCGGTTTTTAGGGGAAATATGAGGGAAATCCAAAAAGCTAAAGTCTAAAGATCCAACCCAACAGCAGTAGAGCTCCATTTGCTGAAGTCGCTTGGTAGTGATAGATTCTCTTTAAAACCAAGAGGGGATATTAAAAATATTCTTAGCTAAATGGAAGCGAACATTTAAATTATCTTTGTCCCCTTTATTCAAGTCTGAATTTATTCCACTTGTTTACTTCTGTTCCTTTTCTTTGGCTTTGTCATTTCCTCTTCTGGGAAACTGTGGATGGTTGCAAAACCCCCTACGACTTTCCCAAAAAGCCCTGGATGGCCAAACCAATCGTGGCCCCCGGCTAAGGATCGATCGCAACAACGCTGGCGAAGATGCGCTTTGTTTCCGAAACGCTTGCCATGCTGCGGATGAACGAAATCCAATTCGCACCACTTGGAAGCCATGAGAAACCGTTGTTTGTTGGTATTTGCGTTGGGGAATCGAGACATTCGAGGGTTTCTTCGGTGGTGCGCAGTGGTACGTCTGGAAATTGGTGTGATGTTTAAGGGAATTGGGCGACAAACAAAATGGGCGACACATCTTGAAAACCACTTGTTCAAGTGGTTTTTGTGGGAAACCGATGTTTTTACACTTTCTTTTGACGGGGGAGGAACCACTCGTTTGGTGATCTTCTTTCGGGAAAACCGATGACTTTTTTGCGGGGCAACCACTTGTTTGGTGGTTTTTAATGGAAACCATCAGGAAACCAAGTATTTGATTCTTTTGTTTTGTTTTTTTCTTGGGCAAGGGGGCGAGGGGTCCTCCAGATAAATTGCTCACCCAAGTTCTCCTTTTTCTCACGTAGCAAAAAAGCGTAGACCCGAAAACATTAAAGGTTAGTTTTGGGGACCCCAGAAGAGGTAAAGTTGGCACATTTTGAGATTTCAACCAGGGGAAAATTCACCATCCTCCAGGTGCCTTGTACCTGACAGGCAATAGCGGTTTCTTGGGGTAGCCTTTTTGAGGTTAAAAGAGGCGCCGAAAGGAACACAGCCTCTTTTAGGGCCCCTATGCTGACACACACCATAAGGGTCCAAATAAATAACCTTCTTTTCCTGTGACCATGAACCATGATTGAATTTGGCGAGAAAGTTCCCCACATCAATACAACTAACTATTTAGGCCGATATAGTGCTCTCTCGGAACATTCCTTTTCGCATTGTCGGCCAATTTGGCCAAGGATGCTATGTAGACAAGGTAACTCTTTGATAATGAATAAACCACCGGTTGATTCACAGAAATGTGGCCCTGGGAGGGACTCCGCATCGCAGAAACACCGGGTTAAATCCAACAGGTATATTAATCTTGGCGGTCCCCTTGAAACCCTTTTGAACCACCCTATCAAGGGGCCAAAAAAAGGACACATGGCTCAAACATTGTGGGCATATGAGAGGGCAAGCAGTCCCAATCGATCATGCAGGTTATCCTGACCGTAGAGGGTATCGCAAATGCTATCCCACACACACACACACAAACACACTCTGGTGTAGCCCGCGTTTGTTTCGAGCCTTGGCGTTGGGTTGGTGTAGAGGAACCTGCCGATGCCTTCGTCCTTGCCTTAGATCGAAATGACCAGATCCTTCCCCGACCCCGACCAGCAAAACTGGCCGCCAAAAAAATGGGAAGTGCGGATGAATACTCCCTTAAGCCCTGGCTGCTCGATAGGGGTCCCTTTTTCGTGGGTCACCACTTTAGGGAACATAGGTTGATCAAACCACACTACTAGGGGGTTCATTTTAATATCAGGGATCCATTGATACTGTAGATGGACAAAATCCTGCACGGATGAAAAGCAGCTGGGGTTGGAGCATTCTCCTTGAACCCTTAGGCCTCTGAGTAAAAAACATGGGCCGCTCAGGTCCCAATGGCTTTGTGCCAACAGTTGGCCGGTGTTGGGCAGGTTCCAGGCGGGTTGCTTTCGGAAGTCAGGGCTCGCTCTTGCGAAAGCGGCTCTGAAGAAAAGACCCCATCTCGGTGGTGTTTTACTAGGCTGGAAGAATCGGACCCCAGCAGATATATATATATATATCGATCTATCTATCTTTTTTGCCTGGTGAGTGGAAAACCCCACCCCCCAAAAAAAAGAAAAAGCAAAAAAGCAAAAAGGGAGCTAATTCTGGCAAAGATTGAAGGTAAAACCAAAAGGACGTTTTGCGGGTTCCTCCAAAATAGACACACCCTGTTGGCTGCCCAACTCAAGGCCCTTGTGAAGCTCACAGCCACTTGCGCGTCCAGATTTCAAGCCTCAAAGTTACGAACGACGCCCCAGGGAGAGTTGCTGTGATCCATGCTCGTGGGCAGGAATTAACCTGGGCTGCCCTCAGCTCCCCTGCTAAAAGTTTAACTTGTGGGCGAAATGGAAGCTACCAATCAAGCCTAGAAAATCCAAGAAGCTGAGGACGGTTGGGAGCCGCCAAGTTTAACTTGTTGTCGGGGTATATTTTGAGCGTCCATCACTTCCGCCTTTTCATGCCAGAGACGTCGTCTCGCAAATGTGAGGGGCTTTTTCGGGTCTTTCGTCCAATTACCGGCGATCACCTGTTGGGGCCGCTAAACATGGGAGCCCAACAGTCGAACGCCATTGGTCGGATCCTCCCCGATGCGCCTTACTGAGTTACACACTTTTCGAGAACCAAGGTGAGTGGCAAACATGAAACCATTCGAATGGGAATCAACCCCTAGAACCATGTGGGGAGCTTTTGGTGGCTCCGACCGAACCTTTCATTTTTGGGCCCTCAGGCCTTCGAATCTGAAGCGAGGACAAGCCCATAACACAGGACTCGGGTACCCCCCAACACGAATTGACCTCCCCCAGGTGTTTTGTTTTGCCAATTTCCACTGACTCGGACCTCCCCAAAGCGGGGATTCCACACCGCACCCACGCAAGCCGGACAAAAATGGAATGGAAAACATCCAAAACCTACCTCACGCCCCCCCTCATATCCCATTTTCGAGGGGGTGGGGGTTATATATATATATATACACCTATTATATGTATTTATGTTGTGTTTCCAGATGTGACGAGTCAAAGTTCTTGCGTTGGGTGGGTCATCCAAGTACAGGGTGAGGGATGGCGAGACATTCAAACCTATGTTGGTTCAAGTCATCCCTTAGATGGCAAACCAAAAGGAATCCAACTAGTGTTTGGGGCCCACAACAGTCTCAGATGCCCATGGGAAAAAAGGCATCCTTTGTTGTTGGTTGAGTTTAAAAGGGAAACCCTTACCAACAAAACAATGAAAAAGGGCGCCACTGGGAAACAGAGCAGTTGTAAGTGCCCGTTTGACCATCCTCAAAGCCTCGCAAGCACGGGTGCCTTCTTTGTAACATTGATGGGGTTCCTTGGTAAATGGCGCATAACACCAACCTAAACCAGCAACAACCCAGACCTTTCCCTTTGCCAAACTATCCGATCAACAGGACCCCCCCCCCTACCCAAGAAAGAAACAAAGTAGCAACTCCAAACTTTCGCACCATGAAGGCTCCCATTGACTCCGCGAGCTTTGCTTCCCCAAAGAAAGGCATATGGGGCCCATGCTGTTTGGGGGTGGTTTGAAGGGAAATCAAAAGGATCTACTACCATCCCGTGCTCCTATTTTGACACAAAATGATTTGATAGCCGCTGGAAGCTGCAATAGTTCTTGCACCGATGGCTTTATTGATTCTCGAGTGGCTCTGAGTGCCCTCTTGGAAGAGCCGGAAATGCTCAAGGAACTTCATGTACTTGAACCTGGCCGTGGAGTGGAGAAGTGGGCATTGGGTAGTTGAGTAGTGGGTAGCAAACGAGTGGGTAGTGAGTAGTGCGAGTGGTGTAGTAGTCGGTAGTGGGTAGTGCAGTTCCCCCAAAACCTGAAACTTGACCAAACCTAATATCTAGGCTGGAATTAGGACCCCAGCAAAAACTATGTTTTGCCTGGTTAGTGGAAAAGAAAGGGACCCCAAAAAAGCAAAACAACAAAAAGGGGAGCCAGTTCTGGGGAAGATGTGTTGTCAGTTTGGACCCCCGCAAGTGAGCCTTAGATGGGCGCTTTGCCTGACGTCTTCATCCAAACGAGGTACAATGGGGATGCGTTGATGACAGCGCCTTTCGTTCCCTAGAGTTCCCTAGGGTTCCTTCGGGAGCCTTCAGGGTGTTCCTCCCCCTTGGACCCCCCCCCCAGATTCGATTCCAACGAAGATGTGTGACCCAACTGACTCAAGTTCACTTGAACTCAAGGAGTGAAAACTCCGCTCCGCATGCACCAACAAGCGCACCACATCCCCTGAAACCAGGCCAGGCGCTCGCTTCTGGGGGAAGGACTCCAAAAAAAAACCAGGCTCCCCGAAACCCCCCACCAACGGTTCTCTTCGAGTAACTCCCGGATCCCTCTCCCAGTCCCGCGCTTCTGCTGCGACTTCCAGTTCTTGTTCTCCTCCAAGCACGCGAGGCCTGGGCGACTCGATTCCGAGCTTTCTTTGGTTTCCCCCACCTCCCCCCCCGGGCACGTGTTTGGCTTAGTTGGATGCCCGGCACTGGAAACGGGTTGGAATTAAAAGGGGCAGCCACTTCTCTGGGCTGTCCGTTTTCAGATCCCCTAAAAGTGACGAACTTTTGCTGGCTCAAATGGAAAGCCCCATGAACAGTTTAGCTTTCCGTGGCTCAAATGGAAACCCCCACTAAAAGCTGAACTTTTCGTGGCTCAAATGGAAATCCCCACTAAAAGTTTTAACCTTTAGTGGGCAAAATGGACATCCCCACTAAACAGCTGCCTTCAAATCCATTGTTCTGTAGATGGAAGGAGTGAGTCCTGCAGGAATGTTTCGCTCTCACAAAGGGAACCAACCCCTCCAGTAGTGACTATAGTCCTCCATTTGTTTCTGTAGTCTACTTTAGTGTCCCGATTTTTCCCAACCAAACAAGGGTAATTAACAGGGCACTGCTGGGGGACTTAGTCTTCATCACTTCCGTAGCCCACAAGATCCGAACCAACCAAATTTTACGCTTCCAATCGCCCAGCTCTCGAGCGCGAGCCAGCGAGTTCTTGGCTTGAGACTTGCTACATTCGTGGCCTGCGCTACGGCTCGCAAAATCTCCAAGTTGCTCTCACACGCGCTCGCGATACGGATAGGGCGCTCTGGGCCTACCAGTGAAAAGAGGCGATCACCTCAACGGGGAGAAAACACGCGATGAAGTGGGAAGGACCAAGATTTGGTCGAAAGAGAGCCGCCTAGCATAGCCAGGCGGGCGATGGCTTCAAGTTGCTGTACAGGAAGCCAAAGACGGGCTCCTTTGATGGTGCCGTCCGGAAACCTAACGTGCACACTCCTATGGTACTTACAGCAGTAAGACCCGGGGTGCAGCAGCACCCCGTGAAGTTTCCGGTGCAAGACCGACAAGAGGTATTTAAGCCACTGGATGACTATCTCAAGAGTCAAGACGCCAGCACAAGGAGGAAAGGCAAGCGAAGGCATATGTCTGGGTCCACGGGTGGTCAGAGCCAATTATCGAGGCATCCGTCCACAAATGAACGGGTTCACTCTCGCTGTAAGGCACGACGCAGCAGTTAATGAAATCAGACCACGGTGTCTGTTGGGCGATCACTTGAGCAGGCAGCTCAACAATGCCATGCGAAAGGAAATTCGGGCCAAGGTCCTCACGGGACGAGGCGTGTCCTATTCGCTGGGCTAAATTTGGGCATTCCCTTAAATGAAAAAGGGACCCCTCCTCACTTCCACAAAACCCGCATTTGGGATCGGGAATAAGCCCTGCACTATACAAAAGCTTAGCGGAGAGGGTACATCCGACAACTGCAGAAAAGCACATCTCACGGTCGGGGTTTTGGGATGTCTTGGCGGTGAAGGACAAGGTGAGGTCAGAATCAAGGATGCTCACAGGATCTGTAAGATCCTTTCGGCGTCCTTTGGAAGCCGACTGATATGCAACATTTCTGATGGCTCTATACAGCAAATTCTTTATCACAGCAATGTCACACTGGAGGAAATTAACCGCGATACAATCAAAGAAAGTCACTTTGGAAGGAGCAGAAAAGGAAATGCCACAGTGATCACAGGCAAGCTGAAAAGAGGCAACCAGCGAATGCTTTGGGGAATGGGTCGAAACGGCAGTCCACATGTGGAAGGCATGAGGTTCACTCCTGAGAAATTTCACGATTCCCAATATGGCCCGGACTGCTCTGGCATAATAGGGATCAACCTGCCAAGGCTTGAATTTCAAGCCAAGGAGGAGAAAGGTGGACCGCCAGTGGGGCCGGCCCCTCCATAGCGTCGCGGCGATCAAGGCACGCAGGTGGGCGCCTACCCCTTGGGAATCGGGTTGACCTCAGAAATATAGCTGATCATAGGAATGGCTTTGCCGTAATAAAGTGAGCTTTTTCGGCCGTATTCAGGGGGAGATCACCTATGGCTTTGACTGCAGTGCGGAACTTATTGGACTTTTCTTCCTGCCAGGCAAAGGCATTTCGCTCCGAGGAGAGCATGGTTGCACCTAACATGGGAATCTCAAGCTTGTGCTGGAAGTGCGGGAAAATGTCTCTGACCGCTTTCCTGGCGGAGGTAGAAGAACCCATGCGACTGATTTTTCGGCGTTAGTGCTCTGGCCGACCAGAAGGTCCCACACTTCAGTGATGGTCACAGCACGGCGAAGTGTTTCAATGCGGGTTAGTTTTGCCCACATGTAAGAATCGTCCAGGAAAACGGCGTGGTCTGGGATGCCAATCTGGCTGAGCATGGCAGACCAACAAGCCATCTGCACGTTTAGCGCAAGCACAGACAGTGGGCAACCTTGTGCCATGCCACACGTTGAGGAAAGGAGAGAAGGATGTGCAAACTTTTTCCAAGTGATAACGCGGCGGTAACTCTGATAAAAGGCAATGATATAGGTAACAAGATTTTTGGGGATGCCAAGGGCAAGCCAAATTGCACCCACCGTGGACGGCAACAATCTATTTATCAAGATGAACTCCCACGATCGGGTCGCTAGTGCAGTGGGCGTTGTCAATAGCAAGCCTCAGCCTGTGGGTGACCAAAGAAACGTGCCTTTTCTTCATCCCTCCGCACAGCTGCTTCGGAAGAATCTGCGATTGCCAAGCAGTGGTGTGAGCAAACCGGGCGCTCGCATACATGATTGAGAAAATGGGGAGCACACTGATCAAGCGTTTGGCAAGGGGAGCATGGCCACCTTTCTTAGGGAGCATGACCTGCCGGGCGGTGGCTGCTGCGATGGGGACCCTTGAGCCATTTTCTACCGCGGCGCAGTAGAGAGCTAACGGACGGAACGCACACGGAGGCAAGGATTGGAGCTCAATGGTGGCCCATCCATCGATTCCTCCTGCTCGGTCAATCCAGTCCCAGGCGGCGTTAACAGGGGCCTTCATGGGCACCAAAAACGGAGTCCCACTGCTGGGCGGACACGGCCAGTGCGTCGACTGGGTGGTAGATTATTTCGCCCTGAAGGTCAGTAATGACATTAGGGGAAATGTCCATTGCGCGTTTTTCAAGTATTTAAAGATAGGAGCTTTGGAGGTGGGCTGCTTTCCACATCCAGCATCCTTCATCAACTTTTTCCAATCACGGATGGCTGCCATTTTTTCCCTGCGGGCCGCACTTGAAATGTAGTTTAAGACATGATTTTTGCACTCGACGAGCTTGTGAAGGTCAGGCCACGCAGGCAGCGTTGGAATCTGGAGCAGCGACAGGAGCATCCTGCGCACACGTTGCCATGTAGAATCAAACCTAGATTCGTCAAGTCCGGGTTTGATACCCCGCTGAAGTCTGATGCACATTTCCTTGATTTTGGCCAAAAGGGAAAAATGGGGTTTAGTCCATCTGGAAGTTTTGGGGCAATCTTCCTTGAAAGAAGGTAGGTCACCTCTAACCTTTTTCCCACTATTCCACTTGGCACCAGCGCTTTGCAGAATGTGGAGGGCAAACTGGTGCGAAATTTGCCACAGATGAGGGGCAGACGAACTGGCCGCTTCAGCTCGCTCAGCATATTCAGAATGCCACAACTTTTCCGCAGGTTCGGTGAGCGGGTGCGGATGATCCCTTGGGCCGGTCTGAGATGGGAGGCCACCAAGGTTTAAAGAAGCGGGTTTATCGATGACAAACCCCTTTTTTTCAAGAATGACCCAATCGAACGAGACCCGTATGGGGATATGCTGCTTAGCCCAACTATAAATAAGGGAGGCACCTCGGCAGGCGGCCGTGGCAGTGGCGTTAAGCAAAATGCCATTACTGCGCTGGTCGAAAGTGAGGGGACGAAGGATGTTATCATCCTCATCAACAGATTCAAGCGGATCGCTCCAATAGCCTAACTCAAGGGCGAGCGCGAGATTGCAGTAATTTCGGGGTTCATCCTGGAAATCCCCACCAATAGCAACAGGGCGATTTTGAAACTGGGCAGCGATAAGCAAATTTTTGTCAAGAATGCCGGTGTTATAGTCATGGAGGGACTTAACCTGTGAGGCACCACTTGCGCCATAGAAAGAGAAAACTAAAAACTGCACACCAGGCGTCGGGGTGACCCACGCGGCACACACCCTGGCTGTGGAGAGCACGGTGTTCCAAAGACCTGTGGCATCTTCTTCTGCAGAGAAAGGCCTGGAGGTGCCAGCGTCTGCAATGAACGCAACACCACCGGCTTGGGCACGGTTAACCCCACGGACATCTGTGGTACGTGGAAGAGGACGACCCGGGATGAGGTCAAGATTAGCAGCGGCAGCACGGGCGTGCTGTTTGGCTAAGTTTCGTTCTTCGAGACGAGTCTCCTGAAGGGCAATGAAAGGGGCATCCCACTCGAACACGGAATCATGGGAAGGGACGGATCCCACATTGGCCGAGATAATGGACCACGATTTTTCCGCAGGTCCTTCACCGGGGTAACCCTTGGTAGAGTCAAATGCGTCAAAGAGAAAAGGCAAGAAAGGACAAGGCCAGGTCACAAAGACGAAAAACAGAACATCAGGGAGATTCCCACAGTAAAGTGCAAAAAGCGAAAGGTTCGCGCCGGTATGCAACTGCGGAGCATCACTGAGGCGGCAGGCCTGGGGCTCAAAGAAACCCTTGAGCCGTCTGCCACCATCAGGTTGGACACTTTTGGCAAAATAGAAAATGGCTCTGCCGAAACAGATAACAACTTTTGTGGCGACAAATCCGCTTCCAGGTACAACTGGGAAGAAGCTCATACGGTCCGGGATGGTATGGTTATGTGAGGTGCAGTGGTGGGGCGATGCAACGGTGCATCTGACACGATGCAAGGCGTCCTGTAGGGGTGGTAATAAAGCTTGAGTGTATTTCAACACTGCAAAGAAGCACAGGTTACACAGATTCGAATTACTTCCTTTGCGCAAAGTGGTATGTAGCAGCAAGCTGTTGGGGGAGCTTGAAGACACGCAATCACCATGGCGCGTGCTCGGCGAAAAAACAATGTGGACACACACAGTCATGCACCGATGAAGTTGGCCATCAAGACATGGCATTGAAAAACAAGCCAATCGCATCGTACTGGGAGCGTGATGCGCAATGGCACAAAAGGTGCAAGGCATGCAGTGGAAAGGCGTAGGTGGGCTTTGCCACCAAGCCTCGGCGTTAGATTGCACAACGTACTGATGAACACAACAAGGATTGCAGCTCACAGAATGGGAAGAGCCCACACGGAAGCACTTGGGATAAGTGACAAAGCGGTTCCTAGATACGGTCAAAAGCAGGCTAAGCAGGAAGCCCTCAAGGTCCGAGATGGCAAGAGTGTGGCACTGAATTACACGAAAAGCGAGGGATGCGAAGCAGGAAAGCGCAGGAGGGCTTTGCCGCCAAGTCCCTGCATTAAGTTGCACGACGTGTTGGTGAACACGCCCAGGATTGTAGCTCTCAGAATGGGAAGTACCCACACGAAAGCGATTGGCAAAGCGTTGGTCGCTATGGCAGCCAGGTGGGAAAGAAGGCCGGCAATGCGCTCCGGACCACAACCACGAGTGTTCAGAGGGTAAAACCTATCCCCGCATAGGGTAAACCACAAACACACAAGGAAAGGCGCTCTCCAATAGACACAAGGCCACTGGTGGGCTTTACTGGTGCAAATGCAAGGATTGGGAGTGCGAGACCGCTGGGACATCCGGGTCTCGGTGCAGGGCGGAGATTGGGCTCCGTCACTGATCGGCTTTAATGTGCTTCGGGGGCAGCGTGTCACCCGAGGGCTGGCGCTCACGAGAAACAACGGCTGCGAGGATCTGTCTGAGCTGGTCGCCACGCTGATCAAAACGGTTGTCAACCTTCTGGGAAAGGCCCTCACGTCTGTTCTCAAGGCTGCACATTTTGGCTTCGAGGATGTCGAGCCTTCCTGCGTTGGGCGCAGCCTCAACGTTGGTTTTGGGGGCAACGCTGACCTCACTGACCGGAATTCGCTTGTTGTTGGTGGCCTTTTCAGGCTCAGCGGCACGATTTTTCGGGCCTGGCTTTGGTGGGGGATTGGGCTCATCGGGAAACAGGATAATGGAGTGAGGGACGCCACTGACACTGACTTGGAACTGTGTGATCTTGGGGACATCGCTGAACCCAAGCTGCCATGTGAGAACTCCGGCTCTGCGAAAAGACCTGATGGGGATGGGCGGGGACTTTGTGGCAAGCGCAGTGGCACGGATAAGCTCAGCGTGATCAATGCCAAAGGGAAACCCTTGGGCAAGCACAAACGCCCTGGGAATCACAGAGATGTTCTCACTGGTGTATCTCGAATCACCCTGCAGGATCGTGGTTCGAGCTTCGCTGATGGTGGAATTGGTTGCTCGGATGCAAATCCCTCGCTTTGTGACCTGGAGACCGAGGAATCCTTTCACTGTGAGGCCAAGGGTTCGGGCCTCGGCTTTGCCGGCTGGGGAGATGGGCCAATACCTCGGTATGATGGACACACCCTTAAGCTGTTCACCTTGGTGCTGGTAGTCTCTGATGAACAATTCGCCGGAACCGGACAGCATGAGCAACTTGGATCGGTCGTCGGTCTTAATCCTGACAAGCGCCTGGTAGACGCTGGCATTGTCTTGGCCGTGCAACTTTCGGAAAGCATACAACGGGATTCCCTGACCAACCTGGGAATATTGCTCAATCATGTCACGGAATTGGGCGAGTGGGCCGGGTCGCTGTCCACGAAAAAGCTCACATGTGTTCTTGTGGGCAAGCCTCTCATCAACCTCAAGGACGAGTTCAGAGTGAGGGAGGAGAGTGAGGGCGATGGGGGATTGCGGCTTCGGCTTTGCGACCTCAACCGGATTCCTCAGTATCACGACAAGCACCAGGCGCTTGTATGCAATTGCTGCGGCTTCATCCTGCACTAGAATTTCGACGGGACCAATTGTGCGATTGCGGAGCTCCGGGAGGCTCTGGGTGCTGGGATCATTGCCTGGCAACAGCAGGGCGCTGGGTCCTGGGACTTGGGCCTTTAGGTGGTCTTTGAGGAAACATGAGGAAACCCTTGGTACAGAATGCAACTCCAGGAACAGCAGCTCCGAGCTGCAACCTCTTGACACAAGCAAGTGGGGTGGAATCAGTTGGGTTGTGAATGCAATGATCACTTGGGAGGGAGAGGTCCTCCC
This sequence comes from Effrenium voratum, assembly GCA_963377175.1. Lineage (NCBI taxonomy): Eukaryota > Dinophyceae > Suessiales > Symbiodiniaceae > Effrenium > Effrenium voratum. The sequence continues at coordinate 330,334 of CAUJNA010002502.1, read as the reverse complement.
ACTTTGACTTTCTCTGGATGGTGCCGCTCTGCCACGGGTCATGCACAAGCCACGGGTCAGTGGAACTACAAGCCGATGTTGGCGGGTGGAGCCCTGGTGGCGGGGTTGTCTTGGGCAACGCGCTGGATTGATCGGCAACACCTCCTTTCAAAGGAAAGAGGCGCAACACAAGCACACAAGGGTCGGCGTCAGGCACATGCTGAGTGGAGTCAAGGGGCTTATTGAGATGGAAAATCCGGGCAACCTCAAGGATGGCAGGAAGCCCAAAGCTACGCACAGCTTCACTCACAGTGGTGCCGACTGGAACCTGGCTCTGCTCACATCTGCCAACATGGTCAACAAAAATGATATTGATGATCGGATTGTTGCGTGGGGGTTCGAGGCAAATCTTGGGTCTCTTTGCGGGTCTGGGCTGGTCAGGCACGAAGGGAACAGTAAGCAAATCCGAAGGCATCTGGTGGGCAACTGGCACGCTCCACGGGATTGTGGGGGAGATGGGGGCAACATCACGTTGGGGCAGCTGTGGCACACAAAGCAATGGCTTATCAAGGAGGTGCTGGACCGGCGCAGACCTACTGATATGCTTTCCTTCGCAAGTGAACTGTTGGCTGGGCACAGCTGCAATCTCGGGAAAGAGCTCAAAAGCTACCGCAGCAACATTGACGGTTTCAGGCACAACAAGCTGGCGGGACTGGTCGCCATGCCTGACCGTGACGCTGAGGCGTGGGGTGTGCACCGGTGGGATTCGCAACTCGGGTGATCTTCCACCCTCCAGGGACAAGCACAATGGCCGAGTTCTCGGCATGAAGCTTGGCTTTGGCGATGCTGATGGCAATAGGCGCAAGGCGGGTGTCTTCGGCTCTGCCAAGTCTGACAAATCCGGCTTGGAAGGCAATGATGGCATGTGCTGGTGCGATAGAGTTACCAACTCCTCTGAAAGCTTCACACAGATCAAACGGCAAAAGCAGCTCGTCAACACACCCGAGGAAGCACGCCCATTCCTGCGGGCTGAAGAAGGCAATCTGGTCTCCCAACCATCGAAGTTGCGCGTAGATCCCTCCTGTCGTGGCCAAATGCTTAACATCGATGTCATGCTGATTCCCATAGCTGGCGCACAGGGTGGCGAGGGGTTCGCTGACACGGGGAATGCGGGTCTTGATGGGATCCCATTTGTCGAAAGCGGGGCCTAGCTTGGAACTGTACGCTGGGGTCAGGAGCTTGGGATTATTATAAATCTCAAGTGTCCTAGGGTTGAGATAGCACTGTTGGGCGAGCTCCTCCGGCAGATTGAAAAAAAACTCAGGGTGATCCAAGTGGTCTCTCATGCAAGGCGGTGCGGTCCACAATGGGATGGCAGGAGCGAGGGCGATGTCCTCCCGAATCCACACCCCCAACCATCTGTTGCGCTTGCAGGGCAAAATCTGGTTCACATCGATCACATCATGCCAGGCTAGCTTGTAACCCGCAAAGGTGAAGGCCTGGCACACTAGGTAAAAGTGCTTGTGCTGGGAAAAACCTGACACGTTCTCTGCAAAAATGGCCACAGGACGGCACCTTCGTGCACTCATGGCGGCCTCAGCAAATGCAATACCATTGACCGAACACAGTCCGGAAGTGGTACCGCCGGAGGACCAAGGCTGACACGGTGGGCTGATGGAAAAGGTGAGGTTGTCACATTGCGGGAGCGCTTCAGGCCACCAAACATCAGCAATACTGGCTTGGACTATCCGATGGCGATCATCCTGGTGAATCTGGGCTGGCTTGGTAATGAGGCTACCTGCTGTCTGCTTCCTGACCATCTGGCACACTTCCTCGGAGATATCCAGGGAGAAAGGCAAGGACTGGATAGGTAATCCCTGCGATGCTGCCCACACTGCAGCTTGATTCCAACCGCGGAAGCTACCTGAGAAGAGGTGCGCTATTTTCAAAGGTTGGGCATCGTACAGCATAGGCACTTTGGTGCACACGGATGAATCGTCCAGCAAGAGAAAAGCCCCCTCTCCAGTTGGATTGCATTCACTCTTGGCGTTCTGACAGGCGATCACGATGCCGGGGTGCCAGGCAAACGGGAAACTGCGTCTGATGGCAATCACAATCTCGGAAGAGGGGGGATCCCAATTCATTAGATAACCCTAGGTTCAACAAATGTGCACGGCAAGGATCCTACGACAGGCACATCAGGCGGGCTCACGGGCTGGACAAAACAACAGATGCGTGTCGGTTGGGACGGGAGGGCCACATGCACGGAAGCGGATTGGGCCAAGCCCTTCAGCACATCCCTGGCAGTTTGATGCACCATGGGGCGAAAGGCGAAATCACAGGCGAGTTCCCGAAAAAGGGCCGCCGCAAGTGCAGTCAAACAACAAACTCCGAAGAGCAAAGCACAAGCGGACCAGGGGAAAGTTCAGGTGGAACTCCTTGTAGACGTCGCGACGAAATGGCGTTCCCGGGCGCGACCCTGGTGCCCCTAGCACCTGAGCTACCTAGGCTTCTCGAACCCCAGCAGCTTACTCAGGGAGGCTGCTCACGCATTCTCGTTCCATGTGTTGCCGCATCGCTGGCACACGTGATGGTTGTGAAATGGCTTGTTCAGGGTCAACGGTCTACCACATGGTGCTTCACAATCTTCACACAGCGATGTGCACCCCAATGCGTGCCCACGTGGAACGCGATATCCTCCACCGCGGCATGGAACCGCGCCAGCTGGAACTCCAGCAGCATTAGCCTGTCGTGGTGGTCCCCATGCAGCTGTAGGAGCCGCTTGGGATGCAGCATGGGCTGCTGCCCTTGGGTTCGTCCTCAGTAGTTGAATCTGAGTAGACAACCATTCCAGGCCTACATCTCCTATCGTCGAAGCCAGTGATGCGATCAGCCCCAGGAGAAAGGTAGCTACCACCCTCCCGTGATTGTTCTCCATGATGAGAAAGCTTGAGCCAAAATAGCTGCGGGACCAAATATACATGAACAGACAACAAAACACAAAACCAAAAAACAAAAAAAAAGAATCACATAAAAGTGAACAAATAATTAAAAACTGTTTGCCGTGCGAGAGCCGATGGCTCTCGCGCAGCATTTTTTTTTTTTTGTGCCTGGCTAGGGGGAAAACAAAGGGGCCCAACCAAGCAGAAGAAAAAAAACAAAAGGGGAGCTAATTCTGGAAATCATTGTTTTCTGATAAAAAAGAGACAGCCCCTGAGCTCATTGGCAACAAAACAGTCACCTGGGTCACCAGTTGCGATCGCTTTTTTCCATGAACTTTACCCAAAAACCAGTGACTGAAAAAAGCGATCGCAACTTGGCGATCTAGGCAGTTCAACATGTCCTGATTTCCGGAGTTCCTCATGCTTCAGCCCGTCTGGCAAGGAACTCGCGACTCAACAAACGCCATTTAGCGCACCGGGTCGGTGGAAGCACTTCTTTTGGGCTGCTGAAGGTTGAATTGAAGAGCCTGTCAGCCCAGTCGGATTCCATGTGCTCCGTATGGATCCGAACTGCAACTTCCGCTGGGCCTCCTGTCGCCGTTTTTCTTTTCTCTTCTGAGGCTGCCTCAAGGGAAATCCTGCGATGTCACTATGCCCCTGGTCAGGGTGCAGCACCTGTGACACACCTGTGACAAACATAAGCGCCCGAATGAGGACTGGGTGTGATTCATGCCGAGTCAGGCACTGGTGAAGACAAGAAGATGACAGCAGCCCAAGCCCGGAAAAGCCTGGAATTTGCCGATACCCTTGTTTCTGGAAGTGGCAGGCAATAGAAGCTCCATGCCCTGCATTAGGTAAACACCAAGGGGATCCTTGAGCTAAGGCACAGGAAGGGGCACCAGTAGCGAAGCACCGGTAGCCAAAGCATCACCAGCATGCATCACGAGCATCAGCAGCATCACCACCCGTGATATGCTCAAACATCTGGGCCTTTCGGAAACGATCCGAGCCTCACTCCCCGATTTCATTTTTCAACTGCCTTCGGAAAAAAAATCAGCCCTAGAAACTCCAAACCACCTGCCACTAGACAAAACCACCCCAAAACCGGGTGACATTCGCACGCCCGGCTTCTCCCCCCCCCCCCCGGACCCCCGAGCATTGCCCAGCTTCCGTGCGGCACTTGTTCTGATAACTCGCCGGAAACCGCCTCGGAGCCGAGTGCCACCCCCAACTCTTGGTTGACGCTGGGTTTGGGGAGCAAACATTCTCAAATCTTAGCAGTGAAGTGGTGGGATTCCAACCACCAAACCACAATAAGCAACAAATTGCGAAATGTTGCCCAACAACAACCATGGCTCAGGGCCGCTGGGACTTCCCCCGCGAAAGTTGCATGTTCTACAAGTGGCCTCCCATTCAAATAATTGCAATGTGTGGGGGGGGTGCCAAGAAGGGAAATGGAGGAAACCCTGACTTGCCCGCCTCGAAAAGGGCATATCTCTCCCTGCAAAGGGAACATCTATGTGGAAGTCTCGGCTGACACTTCATTTACGCATGGTCTCACTTGGAGAAAGGAACCATGCATGAAAAACATGGCATTTGCCCGGAGTCAAGGCCCCATGTTGGGCTGCCAAAGCGCCTCTCGCAAGGAACATGGATGTGCGAAAAGCCACAGAGAACATGCGTAGGGAAGAATATGTTTTGGGTTGCTCTGCGCCTTTTGGGGTGGGGATGCTCTGGTGCCAGGTCTGGAACTTGGAACTGCCTGGTGCAAATGGCCATCAAAATCCCAAAATTCCGCCCAGTGAACATCCGATTCAATCCTAACTAAAATAGGTTCGAACATGTGTGGTGAATTCACCTACCCACCAAAATGGGATCCCATTGGTTTTGACAACGACTGCCAAATGAATGTCTCTTGCTTCCTGCAAGGAAAGTCAAGCAGTCGTACAATTCTGAGCAGCCAGTCGCGGGTGTCACCCAACAATCGCGCGAACTCTCTTCTGAGATTCCGGGTCAGGTAGCCGCTTCAAAGTTAAACCGACGGGAAACTGGACATGTCCGAGCGGGTCTCCAAGGTTTGCCTGCATTTATCCTTTAGGCACCACCCTACCAAAGAAACCGTTGATTCGCATGATGTAACTGTAGCCCAACATGACATTGTAACTAAGCTGTCCTCAAATTGCTTTGCTGAAGTCTAACTTTAGGTGAGTTAAATAGAAGTCTCCACTAAACCAACCAAAACCAAAAAAACCTAAGGAACCGGATGGCTGGGAACCACCAAGGTAAGCTACCCCCCAAAAAAAAGCAATCAAATAAGAACTAGGTCCTCCAGTAGAGAGGTTAGAATAAGGGTACCCTTTTTTTCGGTGGGGTGAAAGGGTCCGCACCAACTGCTGGGGGACTTAGAGAACCCTGGGGCATGCACCGGCAGCATGCCAGGAACGCATCATAGGCCTGCCAAAGCCCGTCGAACGAGCGGCTGCTTGGGGCTTTTCAGCAACGAGCGGACGGGTTTTTTCCCGGCGTGTGGCTGTGAAAAGACACTTCGGGTCTACGTCGCAAGCTCCTTTCTTTTCCGGGTTTTTCCAAAGTTTTTCCCCCCTCCCCAAAGGAAGACTGAAGCAGCACATTTGTGGAGGTGACGTGGGGGCGGTGTGTTTGGGGACCTGGTCCAAACGGAGGCCTCATGGTCAGGCATTTGGAGCTTGAACGTCACCCGTATCCGTACACACGCCTAAAACTGGATGTTGCTCCAGCACGTGGATACCCGGGAAAAACAAAAAAAGAACACGAAATGGAGGAAGAGTTCATGGACTTCCGCCACTTTTTGGGTTTGGACCATTTTAGCGGCTTGGAAAAAAAAGGTACCTTTTTGGCCACACTCGACAAGACCATTCTAGCGGCTTGGACAACAAGTTTGGGTACCTTTTTGGCCACACTCGACAGGAAGTGAGTTTCAGTGTTCCAGGAAAAGCTTGGCCCTTCGTGGGAGGTTGGGAAAGCCAACCAGCCATGTCTAAACATGCCATTTGAAATAAGTCCACATCCCTGCGTCCCCGGCATCCTTGCTTGTGTGTTTGGCTTTGGGCAAAGAAAGCTGGCCCTTGGCGGCTCCGATGCCAAACTCTGCCTGCGGAGTCTCAGCTTCCTGAGCAGATGGCCAGCCGTTGCCACCGCTTCCTTTAGCAGGGAAGGGCATGGAGGTCAAGCGGCGCTCTTGGAGCTCCAGCCCACCTCCCGCTTCGGTTTAGCCCATATAGGCAACAGGATGCAACAGGGGTTGCAACAGCTCAACCATTCCCTCTCCAAATCTCAAAGGCGGATTGTACAGGCCCTTTCTTGGAATGGCCATTTGGACTCAGGGGCGCTGATTTCCCAGACATGACTAAGCTAGTTAACAGTAGCTCAGAAATATGGGTGTGTCTCAAAATGAAGGAACCCCCAAAAAGGTTGGTGTCACCTACCCGCACCAAAAAAAAAGAAAAAGATCCATCTGAACGAAAACATCCAGCCTCTGGGCTCAGGTCGAAGCCTTTGGCCCTCGACCGTGTGGAGTTTCCGCGGCGACTCTGAACTGGGCCATGTCCACGACCCAGCTGAAAAGTTCACCCACATGTTGACCCGGACCCCTGCTTCATTGGGGCTGTTCCCCTGAAGTGATGAATGCTAGGCTGTCCAAACTGATCCCTTGCTAAAAATCCAAAACTTTTCGTACCCAACCACTAAACCGTCTAACGTTTAGTTGGTTTCAATACGGAAAACCCAACCACCTTTCCCAACCAAAACCCACTAACCCTGAAACGGAGCCACACTTGGGTCTGGAGGCTAGCCGAGTGGCGCATGCTGGCTCGGTTTTCCGCTTACGTCAGTCACGGCTTACCGGTCGAATCCTGAGCGCAGGCCTTGGAGCAGGGATGGTCCATGGTCTGCGAACCGGTCCTCGGCACATCTGATCCAAATCGCTTTGTCATCTGCAAGGATCTTCGAACACATGCTACCGCATTCATAAATCCCAGTTTATTCATGAGGGTTTAGCGGTTGGAATCCTCGCTTTTGGCGATGGGAACACTGGGAGCAACAAATATGGGTCTAGGGGAAACTTCCATTTCCATTCTTTCCAGGCATCCTTCTTTCTACAAAACCACCCAAAACCCTGGGAAAACAGATTCGATTTTTGGAAAGAACAATGGTTGAAAATCATGGGGAAGCAACCCCTAGACAAATGCTATAGATCACCCATTGGGGGGGGGGACCGATACGAAAAGTGGCCGCCAAATAGGGAGAAAGGATCAAAGATGAAAAGGTCGGTGTTGAAAACTCCCCAGGACTCTGAAGCAAAAGGCTAGATAACCTTTTGGGACCTTTTGACGACAAGTGGAAACCCAAAAAAGGAAGGGGTAACAGAGCTTTCTCAAGGTGAAGTGGGTGGCTCTTTGCCGCACGACCTGGTTGGGTCCGAGGGCCTGATGCCCACGTGCATCAAGCAATTGAAGATGGAACTCATGTCCCGGCAAGGGCTTTCATACTGTGGTTGGGCAAAATCAACTGGTAGTTATAGAATTTGTCCATGCACCCAACCGACCACATCGAACCCACACATTCAAAGCCATTCACTATCAAAAAAAACTGTGCACCGAAAAATGTCAGCCGGTTGCCACACGTTCGCTGTTTTTGTTTCCTCAGCCGATTGCCCACCCAGTGGCCCAGGGTTCCACTTTTTGACTACCGGCCAACAGACTTAAACTCACAGGTTTCCTTGGGGTACGGTACATGACTCACCCCTGGGTTTAAGCCCATTGGGTCAAAAAGTGGAACCCGCTTCGCGAGGTCTCGGGGTCCCGGGGTCCCGGGCTCCTTGGCGGCGATGCGCTTGGCCTTGGCGAGCGAGATGCCCAGAGTGTTGGGCGGGTGGGTCACTCAACCCAACCCAACCCCCCAAAAAAAGAAAGAACGAGGCATGGGGGGCGACGGCGTCCCCATATTTTTTGGGGCTTCCTTTTGAAAACCGCCGTTTTAAACCGGGGGAAGCCCTTAACAAGAAAACACTGGCTGTGTTTTCCTGCTGTTTCCTCTGAAACCGCCGTTAAACCAGGGGGGGAGGACCTGAAAAAAGACTTCTTTTTTTTTGGGTGTTGTTTCCTTTGAAAACGCCGTTAAACAGGGAGGACCCTCAAAAACTTACACACTCACCCTGAAACAGTGGGTTTCCTGTTGGCTTCCTTTCACCAACGGGGGGTCGGCATTTTGTAAAACTCCATGTGTATGGCAATAAAGGTGCATACATATATACGTGATCATAAACCATACATGTACAATCGCATCTAGTATGATTTGCCTTCAACACGGGGACCCCAAAAGTTGTAGTTTTGCTCCTTTTTCTTCTCCGTCAAGCCCACCTGAAACAGGCCACCCATCAAAACACGTGTGGCCAAGCCGTATCCTTTTGGCATCCCTGTTCTACGCAGTGGGAGGATTGGTCAGTCCTTCGGTGGGCGTCATTGTTCACAACCGGGTGTATTTATACGATGAAGCGTTCCTTCTTGAATGGGGCACCCCCTATTAATATCAGTCAACCAGCAACTTTCATGGCTGTTAACTTGTACTTGGTTGTTGTTCAACAGGATCTGGATAAAAAGGGGTTGATATGAGGTTCTCATGAATCGATTCAATTTATTAATCCAGTTTAAATCAATATAAGGGGCTTGGGAAAATTGCGTGATGAATTACGTCACATGGCCATGACTTAATCTAGCCTTACTGTACCAAACCCCTGTCCAAATAACAGCATTTAGCTGATATATTAACTTCCCGAACGAATCAACGAGCCCTGCGTCAAATGGAGCACTGACGGCGAGGTCTAAGTGGGGGTCAAACGAAGGACCAGCCAAAAATCATAGTGGGTTCCCTGGTGAATGGGGCATAAGGCCCATCTTAACCAGTGGAACCCGAACCTATTCTAGCCAAACTAACCGATCACAGCGCAAGAGCGAGCTTGAAGCTCCACCATATCTTGCCAAATCGATAGCTAGTCGTGCAATCCTGGAAACCGATCACAACCGAAAAAGGCCAACTATGGCCCTGGAAAATTGAATAAATCCCACACAACTAGGTCTCCAGTAGAGAGCTTAGAATACGGGCACCCTTTCTTCTGTAGCTGCTTTTAGTAGGGGAACCCTCCCAACCAAAAAAGAAACGGCAACATGAGGCACCTAGCTGGGGGACCTAGAACAAGCCACAACGATTCGTCACCGGCACCCCGCCCTGACCGCGTCCTCCTGCGCGCCTTTTTTCTCACCAGTGCCGCGTGGGGAGCTCCACGGAGCTGTGCAGAGGCAGCTCGCCCTCCGCCGGGCTGCGCCGGAACCTGGCCGGAGCGGAAACCCGAAACCCGCTGATTGCTCCACCAAGATGCTGACACTTTTTGTGTGTGTTTTTCCCCGACTGGGGCTGGCCGTTTTCGGATCCCCTGGCTGAGTGGGTGGATTTTCGGAAAGACGCACTGAACCCTAACTCGGTTGGTTTCTGCTCCCCTGCTAAGAGTTTAACTTTTAGCGGTTTAATTCGGAAAACCCATTAGTTGGACCCCAAACCTGTTGTTCCTGCCTTGCTGTTACAGCGGCCAGGCGGAAACACAGGCTGCCTCAAAGCGTCTGTTCTTCTGCCTAGGGTCCATCGTGGGTCCCGGTTGTCTCTCTTGCCCCCAGCACCCAAAAGCCCGTATATTGGCCATTTTAGGTGGTTCCACGCCCAAGTGAAGCAGAGATTACCATCGTCCATGAAGATGTTTGCTTGTACCCTCAAGATACTCTTCAGCATCGTCTGCCCCAAGCCATATGGGGTGAGAACACCCATTTTTCCATGGGTAGTTCTTTCGGGTCCGGAACGGTCGCACTTTCCGAGTTCCTGGAATTCATGCCTTTTGGGTTGTACCAGTTTGGTGGTAAACAGTTTGTTCTTGGAGGAGCGACTTTTGAGGGGAAACTCAACGAGAACACTTTCTGTTGTGGTTGCCTGGACCCTCAAACTACCCATGAAAAAGGGGACACCACCCCATATTTTGGGGCAAACACACAGTTATCAGGGTATTGGCGAGGGTCCAGGTAGCGCCTCTTTTTCAGAATCCGGTATGAGCGACCTGTAGTCTATTGCTAGCTTGGGGTGGGGGGCAACCCAAATTATTGAAAGAAACCAGGGGAACAATTGGAAAACAACGAATGTGCCTTGCAACTCAGGGTCGGTCGGTTTTTTAGGAAAACCCACCACCCTCTCCGCGCCCAAAACATTCTAGAACCGTCTTACTTACAATTCTCAAAGAATATGAGAAGCGGGGCCCTGCCTACTAAACCCATCCCGCTATCAAGGTGTCGCATCAGCCATGTTTCTTTCTTTTTTTCATCTGGAGCGGAGTTGCCAAGTGGGAAAAAAACACATGGGTCGTTTTACCCCCCGAATTGTGACGAACTCAGCTCAGATTATGTTCATAACCAACTGACGAGTTGGAGATAGTTGGAGGATACCAAGGTGTTCCTTCCACACAAACGCGGCTTTCATGCGGATCGAAAACAAGCAGGGTTGCGGATCTGTTTGGCAAGTGGGACTGGAAAAAAAACAACAATGACCCATCCCTTTTGGCTCCCCTTTGACAGGCCGGGTGTGTGTGTGTTTTCACCTGATCCAGCACCCAGACGTGGTTGTGCATTCTTTGGAGAGGGCACCCTTTCTTGGGTTGGTCTGAAAGCAACAAAGGAAGCGACTCACTTTGGGCCCAACATTTAGGACAAATCCATACGAGCCACGGACAATACTCCTTATTGTTTGTCCAACCAGTCAGGCCCCCTTATTCCAATAAGAAAACGATGATACCAACAGAGTACAGTATTGTCGGTTGCTCATCTGAAAGCAACAGTTTCACCTTTTGGACCTACCCTCCCACCAATCAACCCCCCCACCATGGAATCTGACAGGGGGTCCCAGAACGCCAGGTTCCATGTTAACCTAAGACCTGCAGCACAATAAGGTTCGAATAAGCGTACCCTTTTTCCTGTATATTTTAGTAGGGGAACCCTCCCCAAAAAAAGTTGGTCAAAGCGCACCTAGCTGGGGGACAGTAATTGGTGAGAGGGTACCCGCCGCGGGCGGCGGAAAATCCAACTCGTCGCACCCCACCGGCCCACGCCTGGAGACCGCGGCCCCAAGGGCGCCCGAAGCGGCGTGGGCGCTGTAGGCGGCACAGCGGCCCAGGCAACGCGCGGGCAGGCGCATCACCGGCCTCCAAAAAAGGTGAGCGGAGGGTGACTGGGATTCTTGATATGCCCTCTCACCAACAAACTCTTGGTGCCGATCATACGGTACCAGGCATCCAAAAAAGGCGGAAGTCGAGTTACTTTCAAGAAGCTGAGTGGTTGGAAGAGTCTTCTTTGTTTGGGGGGGGAACCCAAAACGTCGACTTCCAGGTTGTTTCAGGGAGGGAAAAACTGTTGGTTGGCCTCAGGGTTGCTTAAAGGATACCCTCCCACCAACAAACAAAGTAGACGTTTTGGGGTTCCCCAAAAAGTCTTCCAACCCCCTGTCAGCTTCCATTACTGTTGGAGGGAGGGTAGAACCCATTGATTGGCTGTTTATAACAGCGGTCACTGGATTTTATACACCCTCCCCCCAACAAACTCTATGTGTCGATCCTACCGGGTAGAAGCGAATTACGTCCAAAAAAGCCGGAAGTCGAGTTACTTTCAAAAAGCAGGGTTGCTGGAAGGACACCCTCTTTCCATCCAACATGGAAGTGGAGTTTTGGGTTTCCCCAAGAGGAAAGTCTTCCAACCCCCTCCTGTTAGCTTCCATGATTGTTGGAGGGCCAGACTCATTGGCTGGCGTTTCATAACAGGGGATACTGGATTTGCCCTTCAAAAGTTGCCCAATGCTAGTGGCTTTCCTTCAAAAGGGAAACGGTGGGACCCCTGCATAACGCAAGGTGTTGAAAAAAAGGATGCAACATTCAATGGCTGTTTAAAGCAACACCCAATGACCATCAATGTGATGCCAAAGCAGGTCGTGTCCATAACAACTTTGGCGCTTGAACGGGGTCTCTGGGTATCACAAAAATTGGTCCGACCAAGTTGTCCACCACCATGGGTGTAACCAAAAACTGCCCAGTGGATCCAGGCACTCTTTACACACCAAAAGTAACTGCATTTTCAGACAGGAGGAACTGGGATCAAAAGGAGTAAAAACATGGCCGCACACCCCAAAAAACCACGGGTTTGCGGCGGGTGCGCCGCTTGGCTCAGGTGTTGGGGTCTGAAAGTTGCCAAGGCACGAGTCCGGCACCTTCGGGCCTTTCGCGGTTGGAGGCTGGCTGCAATGAATCGTTGGGCCTTTCAGATGACCAACTGCACGCAACAAATCGGACCCGACCAGACCGGTGCTCTGGCACACGAATTCTATTCGCTTCCATGCTCATGGGACTATGCGGAGAGAAAAAAAGAAGGAGAAAAAGAAAGAAAGAAGGAAAACCACTTGTAGAGGGTGGCAGAATCGCGATTCGAAAGCCGTTTCTCAGATTCCAACCACGTTCTCACCATGCCACCTTGCCATTCTAGCAAAACCCAGTGCTGAGTAGCCTGAAATCCAGCGAGCTCAGCATGCCGCGCAGCATGTCCCGCTTCCTCTCCTGGCACGGAGAACGCTGGGCCGTCCAAACTGATCCCCTGCGGAAAATCGAACACTTTGGGCGAGTTACATGGGCCGCACCTAAAATCTTTGGGCCGGTTCTCAAGAGTTAAAGTGAGATATGGAAGATCAAGGGACCCCATGGAATCAATTGGATCCCCAGATGTGAGTCAATGTGGTCAACCCATTTGGATCCCCACAATGGATTTCGGCTTTCCTTGGGCTCCTTTTCAAACCACCCCCAAACTTGGTACCGAGCCTCAAGAGAAGCGAGCCACGCTCATTTTCTTCTTGACTCCCGGGCTTCTGGGCGGGTTGGTAGGAACTCAGGGCCATTTGCGGGGCTTAAGTCCCCTGGCAAAAATGAGAACATGAGAGAACATGTGTCCACTAGCGAGGTCGATTCCATTTCAAACCGAGGATAAAACAACATGAAGCGCAAATGAACATGCTTTGGGAACGATGGGTCGGCTCGAAACTGTTCCAACTCATGCTATCGAACCAACAACTTCTTGGCCGAAACATCCAAACGGTGTTCGACTCTTGGCAGGTTAGTGGAAACATCGTCATCCCCCCCCCCCGCCTCCCCCGCCAACAAGAACAGAAAGAAGAGGTCAAGGTTGAACATGAAAATGATCATTCCCCCCCCCGGAACAAAAGCACAAGGAAAGAACGAGGTACATGCTAAAGATGAAAATGACCATCCCGCCCCCCCCCCCCCCAAAAAAAAAAACAAAAACGGGAAAGATCTAACCTGTTAAGGATGAAAATGAGCATCACCCTGAACCCCCCCCCCCCAAAAAAAAAAAGAGCAAAGATTTGATCAGGTAGACGTCAAGAACAAAAAACACAAATAACATTCCAGACTTGGTCGGAGCTGTGCCTCCAGGGCCATTGGCCGCTCCGTTTGCTCGTCCAAGAGTTCTACCTCCGATCGCAGCTCCAGCACCTCGATCTCAACTTTGGGCGCGTCTTCAAATTGGATGTCCCCTCCCCCCCACCAAACAAAAAATGGCTTGGGGCCCTCTCCACAAATATGCACATACATAGATACATACATACATATAAACACATGGCTTGGGGGCTTCCGTTTGGATTCCCTTTCTTCACCAACCCAAAAAGGGTACCGGGCCTGAAAAAAAGGAACCAGGCCCAGCTGCTTGTTGCGCGAAGCTGCCACGAACCGTTGGATTGGTGGTTGGGGTTTCGGTCAATGGGTTTCCCAAGAAAGCCAAACTCAGGCTCTGGGAAAGGGAAATTCAAACCAAAATAAATCAAACTAGGCGTGGTTCCTCTTTTGGAGTTGGTAACCTTGTTTGTGATTTCAAAGCCAAACAACAAACAGTTTTGCCATTAATTAAATTCCCCCCCCCCCCCCAAAAAAAAGAAAGAAGAAGAACACGAGCCCCCCAGAAGCCAATTTCTGCATGCTGCAACAAACCCTCGGAAGGCGGTCGGGAGCCAGAAAAAGCCTCGAAAAACAAACCGCTGACCCATAGCGCCGCTTGAGAAACCTATAGATGGGCCTTTTGGGGCCAAGACTGCCAATGGACCAAACCAAAACAGGTCCACATGGTCAGCTTTGCCAGCGAGTTTCTGGGGCAACACCCTCCCAAGCTGAGAATTTTGGGCCACCCACTACCTCCTGGGATGCGGCCCCGAAGCCCCGAAGCTCGACGATGCTCGACGCCTCGGCGGAAAGTGGAGGGCTCGCGTCCCTCACGGTGAGGCGGATGACTGCAGACCTCGCGGAGTGAAAACTTTTTTGCGCCAGGCCGGACCCAGGACCAGATTTTCCGGTGAGCTGCTTGAAGGCGAAAAATCGAGTTGACACCCCAAACGGGCGGGGAGAATTAATTAACCCATAGGATTCATACCAGGGGTTCAGTGATGGACGTGTACATTCAACCTTTTAGAGAATTAGATCCATTCATGGCTGAAGTATGTGACACGATCCGCCATATTGACTCGATTCGTGTCTCTAGCAAATTGCGGATAGGTTGTAGCCCACTAAGCCTTGGCTAACCACTTCGTAACTTGACGAATCGAACATCCAAGTATCGAACCAAGTGAGTCATAATCTAAGCCAGGTATTAGAAGGCCTACCCAGAACCATGCTTCAAGAGTCAAAAAAGGCGGAGAAGGCACTGATTAAAAAGCTTGGGATTCTTGCTAACCTTCATCTACCCGGGTTTGATTGTGGCTCGTTTACCCTATGCACAAACGGGTCTGCCTTTTTTAGAGTCAGTACTTCTTTCTGGGCTACATCTTTGAAGAAAAAACACAAGGAAAGACACCGTTTCAAGGGGGGGCCCGGAAAAAAGGACACACCCCCTCCCAAAAAAAGACACACCTTGTAAATGGAAACCCCCACTAAACCAAAAAAAACATGGCCTCAGATAGTCCAACTTTAATGGGCTAAATGGAAGCCCCACTAAGCCCCCCCAAAAAAAAAGAAAAAGAACTGGCCAACAAAGGGTTTTCTGGCCTCCTAAGAACGTCGACCACGGCTCAAGTGCCACCGGCGTCCCACGCCGGTGCTCGCCTGGACACCTTGGACGCCTCCGAGCACCGGCGGACGGAGGAGTTGAGCCTTCGATCGGATCGGATCTGATCGAAGGCGTGTTCGAAGGCGGCTCCCCCACGGGTCGGAGACCGCTTCGTGTGCCCAGTTGAAATCGGGGTCCACAACGCGCGCGAAAAAGATTGGCGATCGCGAAAATGAACAAAACACGTCTTGCGATTATTATTATATTTTTTGGGGGGAGGGGGGGGGGGGGAATAGAGATGTTTTGAAAATAGACCAACGTGATAACATATCAATGTCAGGAAGGCTGCTTGCCATCGCGACTTAAATGCCACTATTGTAACGGCATTGGTGGGGCCCACAAAAGGATTACTGGCCCATACAGGCTCTAGTTGGGCCAGGACCTTGCCATTGCCGCTTGACTGAAAGGCCATGGTGCGAAGTAGATTGTGTTTGTGGGAATATTGCATTGAAAAAACCATGTACATGGTGCGAAGCCAACGTGTTTCTGCTTATTTTACATGCACAGGGTCCGGCCCCCCCCTAAGGGGTTGCAACCACGACCGCGCCAAAACGTTGGCAACCCCGACCCCAAAAACAAGAAAAAGCTATATTGTCAGTGTTATACATTGTTGGTCGCTGTTCCATAGTATCTGTCATTGTTACCACTCCTGCTACCCCCCCCCCAAAAAAAAAAAAAACGGGGTCCGCCCCAAAAACGCCAAAACATTCCGAAGATTCCGAGGTTACACGCACATGGCCCGGCCCGCTTATAAAAAAAGAAGGAAAACAAAAACGGGAAAACAAACGGCCCCCATATAAAAAAGAAGAAGGGGAACAAAACGGGAAAACAATCGGCCCCCTAAAAAAAATTAATCACTTCCCCCTATTAATAAAGGTCTCCCTAATAATAAATATTTGTTTCGGAAGTCCCAAATCCGGGAATACTACTTTTAGAATAGCCAATACTAAACCAATTCTAAAGTAGATATTTTCCTGCCCGTACTCAAATCCAGCCCCATTAGGGGGACCCCGGGGGCACGTTTCCTTTAATTACTACGGCTGTACTACAAAGTTGCGACTTTCAGGCCAGAGCTCCGGGAGCACGTTTCCTTTACTACGGCTGTACTACAAAGTTGCTGTACCCAAAACCCACAACCAAAAACAACAAAACGTGACCTCAACTCCCGCTACTTAAATTCCTTACTCAGAAATGTGCGTTTGAAGCGATTTTACGGAACGGAACAGGGGGACCACAGTTGCAAACAAGCCTACACAGAACAAGAAGTACCTCCAAAACCTGCCCTCCAGAACCAGGGGACCCCTAATAATAAAAATTGTTTTGCAGGCCGGGTATTTTTTTATTAGGGAGGGGGGGGGGGGCGTCGTTTATTATTAGGGGGAAGGGATTAAAAACAAACAACAGGGGACAACCAACCAAAAAAACACGGACGCCGCCTCCAAGCGGCCGAGAAAAAAAATCCTTCCGCCTCCGAGGCGCACGAAGCTCCCGAAGCCCGACTTCTCGCTGGCGACGCAGAGGTCGAAGCCGGCGTCGGCCGGGCGGAGCTCGAAGAGCAGCTCCTGGTCCCCGCCTGGAGCCAGGAGATTTGCTCGGAGAGGAACTCAGGGGGGATTCTGGGAGCCAAGGAAGTGATAGAGCCCCTTTAAAAAACCAACCGGTGTGTCGGTGTGTGCGTGTGTGTGTTTTTTTTGAAAAAAAGAGAAACAAAGAGAAACCGCTCTTGGTCATTCCGGGCGAAGTACTTCTTTTCACCCGCCTGAAAGGTGGTTGGGTCATTCCCCACTTAAACCACCATTTGGGGTGAGGTCGTGTGAGGTTGTTACAATTCACCCAGAAGAGATTCTGAGGGGAGACGAACAGGGCACCTGACGTTCGGGACTCGTCCCGTCCAAGACTTCCAGTACGCCTGTGGGAAGGGTACCCTCCGACCCTTTTCACCGCCGGAACCTGACGTTCGGGCTGGCTTGGACCTTCCTCTTAAACCACGTCCCGAACGTCAGGTTCCGGCTGTTCATCGGAGGGCACCCTTCCCACAGCAGGCCGGGTCCCTGGCACGCGCCATGATGGGAGGGAAATGCAACTTGGAACTGAAAATGGGGCTGAGACAAGTTGATGGGGGGGAAGTCATGCTAGAGAACTCGCGTGCGTCCAATTCTCTTTTCATCATCCCCTTCATTCGGCAATTGGGGATTGTGCCATCTACCAGCTCACGGTGTACTCCTGTGTACCTGATTTTTACCCAGTACCAGGGCCTAAATTCAATGAGACACCTCGCTCTTCTCCAAAATCACCTCCCCACCCCACCACACCCACCCACCGCCCGAGCGACCAAGTGGCCGCTGACCACCACGGAGCCGCAGGCGCGCTCGAGGTGTGCGAGCCCCGACTGCGTCAGCAGCGAACTCGCCCCCCGCACCAGGACGTTGCACCCCGCGCGCCTGGGGGAGCGGTGGGTGGGGGGGGGCCCGGTGGGGGGCCGGTGGGGTACGCGTGGCGCTGGTTTGGAGGGTTGGGGGATGTTGGTTTGGTTATTGCTTGTTGTTTTTGGAGTTGTTGTTTTGGTTTTGTTTGGAGGGGGAGGGGGGGGGCTGTGCAACTTTGTAGGCCTAATTCCATTTGCAGTCAAGCCCCCTGGAAAAATGAGAAATACCAGTAGTGACTACTCCGCTACAAATGGACGTGGAACCCAATTCACAAAAAGGAGTCTCCTCTCAAAAACTGCTTGTTTTCAGGGGTGTGCATGATTGGAACCAAACTCAAACGAGGACACACATCACCTCTTCTTTGGTTTAAGCTACCGCCTAATTGGGGTGTTCTGGCCAAAATTTAGGCACTCAATTGTGGCTGACTGTGGCCTGCAGGAGAGTAGCACTTGCTTCCTGGATCGACTGGCCAGAAAAAGCCCGAACTTTTCCTGCGCGAATGGCGTGGTCTTCCGAAAAGCCATATGGAGTCCTCCACTTCTACGCTGGGATCCCCTGCCAACGGTCGAACTCCAACTTCCAATGGCCTAAATGGGGAGAAATCCCCATACCGACTAAACACCTCACAACTTTTCGCAGGGGAGCAGCTTGGAAAACCCGCTTTGGGAAGAGAACTCTTCCCAGCGCTGCGGTCAAAGTAGTTCAACCTGCATACGGGGGCTGGGGCGCCGTCCGTCCGGGGCGGCTTTCCACAACTTGACCCAGCCGCCCGGCCTCTCCGCGAGGCGCCCTGGGCCGCTCTCCGCCAGGTGCCGCCGCAGGAGCGAGGCCACCTGGGCGCGAGGGGGCAAAGAAGAGGTTCCTTTTTAGCACGTGCACGCGTTGCCGAGATGTACAAACACACATATCGACATCCATATATACATATATAGATATCCGTAAGGTTCCCTGCCCCCTTTGAAAGAATGCTTGACACAAGTTGGATGACGACAAACCTTAGGCAATGGCGGCTATATCAGCCCCCTTTGTTTTAAGGGATAGTGACAGTTATTTAGTTTATCCGTATGACGTCAGGTTCTGAACCCGACGAGTTCCCATATGCCTGGCATAAACATTCGTGAGCTCGTATTACCCAAAGCTGACCATGAACTCATGTCTGAGCTGGGTTTGCCAGGCGGGTATCCAACCCGCAAAACGAAGCTATTTTGCCTACATGTCCCCCATAAACTTCGCCCAAGGAAACTCAGCCAAAATCGTTCCAAGCTATCTTTAAAACCGCTAGAAGATCTTGACATATGTTGGGATCTTTGAGGCCACTTACACCAAGCCAAACCTTTTGGAGGCAACAGCACTTTAAGAGCTCCCTTTTGGGGAGTGGCCCCGGACTTTTTAAATGGCCGTGGCAACCAAAAAACCGGAATTCCAAAATGGGTTACCCGATCGGTAAGTGGACACATGGGGACTTCAAAACCTGCGGATTGCCCGCCCCTCCGATCGTTTAAATAAGAAGAGCCACCGCCAAAGAAGAGCTTCCCTTCCGGGGGTTCCGATGCGGCCGCCGGCCCGCCTCTGTGGCGAAGGTCTCCTTGAGACGCTCCACCTCCAGGCTCCTCGGACACTTCGTCGCCATGTGAGGGAGGCAAGCCAAAACACCCAAACAAAAAACAAACACAAAACCAAACATAAAACCAAACAAACACACACAGAAAAAAAAGAAGAGAAAACGAACACAAAACCAAACAACCCCCCCGCCCAAAAAAAAAAACACACACACACACACACACAAAACAAACGCAAACAAAACCAAGCAACACCAAACAAAACCAAGCAAAACCCAAACAAAACCAAACAAAACGAAACAAAACCAAACAAAAACAAGCAAAACCAAACAAAACCAAACAAAAACAAACAAACAAACAAACAAAAACACCCAAACCTACCATCAAGGCGGCCTGGTGCGGGCTGTGGTTTCATATGGCGGTCAATCGCCCAATGGCTACAGTTTTTTTACTGACACATGCTCTAAAAAATGGTGAACATCAATCGCTGCAAATGATGTTCAACTGGTCCAACCAAGAAACGCTCATCCCATGAGTTCTAAAAATGTGATGTGGCATGATACGGCCGGTGATTCGGCCGTTGCGGGCTTCGAGCTTTCCTTTGGCTTTCTCAATTCCCTTGGCAGGAACACGTCCAGACTTGTTACCCCACAATGATCTTCAAATTTGTAGGCAACCTTTTCAACAAGTTCGGTTTCCCTTTGCTAAACCAATAGAAAACCCTCGGAAAGTCATTCCCATTCCCTAATGCCCAACTTTTTGACCTAGGCGCTGCTGTTCCAGGTCCAAGCCCGACTTCGCCAGCGTCTCCTCTCACGCTCGACCGCGCTCGCGACCGCGGGCAGTTGCGAGAAGGCGTCGTTGGGACTGCCGTCGCCGGTTGCAGGGTGCCAAGATTTCTTTTTTCTTTTTTTTGGTGTGTGCGTGTGTCTTGGGGAGGGGTGCTTGGGTTGCCACCGGCCAATCCGGGCCAACGTGCTCTGGACATATTTACCAGGTCCATCTTTTGGGGGCGAAAAATGGACGAGGAAACTACAAGTTGTCCAAAGGTCGGCCGAAGGGGCAAGTGAGATGGTTTAGAATCTACTTCGCTGTGGGTTGAAGGTACAAGACTTGTGATTCCGGAAGAGTTGGTCTAGAATCCACTGGGATCCTTTCTGGTCATGTTGCGCTTGCCTGGGCCTTCGCCTGGGTCTTTCTCACGCTAGGGCTTGCTGGATTTGCGCGAATTCGGCGTGGAGGGTGCCGGGGTAGATACTCAGATGCCCAGCGGCCATGGGAAAAAAAGGCATCCTTTTTCTGGTTGGTTGACTTTAAAGGGAACCCTTCCCCAAAAAAGGAGAAGAAGAAAAGGGGCGGGGAATCCACTGGGCAACCGGGGATCAGGTTGACGCTCCAGGCAGCCTTCAAGCCCTTGAAGCTGTTGCAAGCGAGGACCCCGAAAACATGCCCTCGAGGGGCGCTCCTTCAATGGATCCGCTTGACCCAGGATTAATAAACCCGTCCCATTATCAGGGGGGTGTTCCCTCCAAAAGTCATGAATCCCCACCAAAAGGGGACACCCCCCCAATTAATTAATCCGGGGTAAACATTTAAGGCATCTTCGGGCCGAAGCTCTGCAACCAGGGGTCCCATGTCGCACCCGCTCCTGAAAATCGAAGCGCCGGCCGTCCAGCAGGTAGACTCCGCGCCTCAGCCAAAAGACACACGCGGTGCAGCGCTTACCCACCGCTCTTCTTTTTGCCCACCGCGCTCGTGATTCTAGGGGTTGATTACCCATTCTTTTCAACCATCCTTCTTTCCAAAAAACCGGCCGTCTTCCCTCGGTTTCGCAGGTTTTCTAGAAGGATCCCTGGAAAGAATGGGGAAGGTCTGGAATAGTACTGGGCTGTCCGCTTTCTGATCCCCTGAACGTCGAACACTTTTCGTGGGGCAGATGGAAATGCCCACTGCACCCTAAACACCTCAAAAACCTAAGGAACCGGACGGCTGGGAACCGCCAAGATACGCCAAGCAAATTTGACTAGAGCGATGCCGGCATTTCTTGCAGAAGCTCAGCTGGTTCTCGGGGAACGAGAATTGGAATGACCCCTACAAACCATCCATGCTACGGTTTCCCTTTTTCGGGAAACCCTCACCGGTTCATTCCCAAGAACTGGACTCGCAATCTCATTCCCGCATCGGAGCAGCTGTGCGATGGCAGGCTTCTCGCCAAGTCGGCCAGCTTTGCCTCAAACTCCGCGGCTTCGGGAGGCGAACAGGCGCTAGCCACCAACCTCTCCGTCGTAGTCCTCGTTCGTCAATGTGGCCGTGGGTCAAAACCAATGGGATCCCATTTTCGGGGTAGGTGCATCACCCATTTTGGAACCTATTTTAGTGGGACTCGAGGTGCGGGATCCTGGCCCATGGCCATGTCACCATCGCCGTCCCTCAAGTCTTTGGTGGGGACGCCCGCCTGTGAGAGCTTGGCCGCACCCTTCTTGCAGCAGTGCGCCCTTGCGCGGCCACGCACAACGCCTCATTGCGAAGAGCGGTTCGCCGGAAGAAAACCGTCGCCACACCAAGCTCACCTGCAGCTCTCTCACCTGCAGCTTTCCGTCGCGAAACGGTCCTGTGAGAGATGGCAGTCCAAGTAGCGAAGCTTATCCTGGACACTGACGGCCTCGCAAACATCCATGTCGTCCGCGAGGAGGTGCAATGCCCAACTACCTTCCGTCCACCTCCCTTGTCGTCAGTGGTCAGAACGCCAACCTGACATGCGTTCTGAATACGCGTGCTACGATGCCGCATCCTCGCTGACATCGACGTGCACGATTAGCGGTGGAGGGCTGGCATTATCCACGAATTCAACTCAAATTGAATTCGCCCAGGAAACCACTTCGAACCCACCCAAATGAAACAATGGAAGTCCTCTACTACTGCTGTTGTGCCATGCATCGTGTCTCTGGCGCCCTTTCTTTGTCCTAGGCTCCCCTACTTGGTTGCAAAAATGCCTAGCAAACCAAGAATTAGAATTGGAAGCCTTCTCAGGGTCGGTTCCACTTTAGCGGAGAACCAGCGCAAAACCATGGCCGGGACAGTTTCATCTCCATGGCCACCAACAAATCATGACATCAGCGCAAATCAAATCCAAATCAACACATCGAAGCAAACAGCTATGCAGCCAATAATTATGAGCGGGCAACACTTTAACCTTTGATTTGAAGCTGCTCAGGCGGCTCCACTGAACCGAATTATCTCACCTTTGACCCGGGCGTGACGTCCATGAGGAACTGGCCGCAGACGTCCCGCATCCCAGGCTCCTCGATGGCAAGTTGAGACTTAGTTTGAGTCCGCTCCCACCAACTAAGTGACGCCAAATGGGTGAAAACAAATTGATCCCTTTTGGGTGCCATGACTGTGCTTTGGTCCAAGCTGGAACGTTTATGAGATTTTATGAGACCTTTTTACAGTCCCTTAAAAAAAAAACGCAAAGGCTACATTTCAAACCAGCTGCTTTACAACGGAATCCTCTGAATCAGCTGGAAGATTTGAGTTTCGACCTGGTCCAAATCTAACCTTTAATCTAACCTTTAAGGGACTCTGTCCTTACAAGAAACATCAGAACACGTTTGGGGTGCCTTGAGCAGTTGGGCCTCCAAAGCAAAACTCGACCTGGCATTCTCCCTTGAGCATTTCTTCTGCCTTCCTGGATGAAACAAAGCGGGTGTCCAAGTCTGGGTGTCTGTTTTGTGATCCCCTGCTTAATGTCTAAACTTTCGTGGGTTTAATACGGAAACCCAACCACATTTCACCAACGAAAAACCGCTAAACACCGAAGGTGAACCGGATGGCTGGGAGTTTAATGGAAACCACAAAACCATAGAAACCTCAAAACCTAAGGGGATAGCTGGTTGAACCACCAAGAACTCTCAATCAGTGAACTCCGAACACATCCCACGGATCTGGTCCAGTCCCGCCTCAAGAAACTCGTCCTCGCTGCACCTTCTCTCGGGCGGGAGGTGCAAATCTGCAATGTCCACCTGGCCCGCTCCCGATGCGTTTTTCCCTGCCAGTGTTTTCCCCCTCCCCCTGAACAAGGCTTGCTTGGGAAATGGGGGTGTGGTCAAACGGCATTCAAGTCAGTGGACGGTCATGGGCGTCCCCAACAAAAGAAACTGGCTTCTGAAACATTCCAAAGCCCTCGATCGTCAGCTTCCATTTTGCCCATTCGCCAGAACTAGTGACTAGTTCGCCAATAGACTAGATTGTCATACCAGGTGTGTGCGTGTTTTGTTTGACGGTACCCCCTTTGGCATAAAGGTTTCATAGTTTTTGGACAAAACCACAAAAAAGCCTGGTTGATCATTCATGTGCTTTCACAAGTGGTTTGCAGGTTTCATATTTTATCAAAAACAAACAACTTGTTGTTTACTCATGTGCTTTCACAAGTAATGTTCCATTTAAAACAAAAAAATAACGAGACCGGTCGCAGGCAGCCTCAAAGATGCCTAAGCTCTTACAAGCCCTCAAGGCTTTGAGCACGCGGACCAGGTTGCCGCGGCCCCCAGGAGATGGTCACCATATAATATTCTTGGTCAAAACCGGAAAAAACAAAAAAACTGGTTGCTTAGTCATGTCCTTGCTTTTTCAAGTCGTTTGCATTTAAAAGCCAAAAAAAAAAAACGACACCCGAAACCACCTCCATGCTTTCTTCAAAACTTTGCCTCCAGGAAGTGCTGGAGAGCCGCCAGGCGCTGCAGGTGCTGCGCGTCGCCCTGGCGGGATAACTGGGAGCTGTCCATCTGCTGTCCATGCGGTTTCTTTGTCAAACAAACAAACAAACAAACAAACAAACAACCAAACCAAACCAAACCAAACCCAAACAAAACAAAACAAACAACGTGGGGCACAAAGATGTTGTTCCCCATGCGTTTTGTGTTTCAGGGGTGAGGGGTGACTAGATCTGATGGCAGTCATGCCAAAGGCATTAACAGTTGGGAAGGCAACCGGGCCTCAACCTCCCCCTCCCTTGACGGTGCGTTTGCGGGGGAGTACAGCAACATGCTCATTCCCACCCTTTGCGAACGGCACCCTTGTCACATCTTGCCACCACTCCCCTGACGCCGGGGTTCAAAGATCCATAAAAGTTCCCTAGCAGTTTCAAAGATCCATAGGTGTCCTTGTTCTAATTGCTGGGGGGTTCCTAGCCTATGATCCGATGTCGGGCGGTGGAGTTCACCTCTGAATCGCGAAGGCTGCCGCGCAAGGGAGCGAGAGGAAGCGTGAGAGAGAAGAGCAAGAGAGAAAGAGAGAAAGAACAAGAGAAAGAGAAAGAGAAAGAGAAAAAGCCAGATAAGACAAACAAAACCAACAAAAACGTAAAGAAACCAGCAACAAACAGCACACACACACACATGTGTGGTTTCCTTTTGGGTACCCAAAACACCCCTGGGCTGATCTCGGGGTCGGAGTACCTCCACCTCCGCCAGGAAGCTCCGGAGGCTGCGCTCCAGCGGCTCCCGGCGCTCGGGGCTGAGGTACAGCGCCTCGCGGTTCCCCCGGGCGCCCGTGGCCTCAAAGGACCGACTTTTCCGCGGAAAAACGCGTCGCTCCGGCGCGGGGAGCCGGCTCCCCCGAAAAATGGGGATGGGGGGGCCCAAAAACGGCGATGGCGGGCTTTGTTTTTTGTGTGTTGGTTCTTGTTTTGGGAGGTGGGCCAAGAACAGCAAGGTGGGCTTTTGAAGTCCGGAAACGGGGGGTCAGGTAGGTAGCCCAAGGACCATGGGGAATTCGACACTTCAGGAGCCCAACCCCGAGCCGGTGGCTTGGATTTGGGATTTGAACCCTTGGGCGGTCAGGTTTTGCACGGAAACGAGGCGACGGAAAAGGCGCGGCGGCGTTTTTGTTCTTCTTCTTTTGTTTCTTCTTGATATTTTTTTTTTTTGGGGGGGGGTGGCAGGTTTGTCTTTCTTCGGTTTGGGAGCTTCATCATGGGGTGCGTCGGTGAGAACGAACAATGCAGACTGGGTTTCCCTGGGAAATGGAACAAAACCCCAGTGGAACCCATCTATTCCTTGCCAACACAAAGCAACCAGATGGCTGGGAACCACCAACACAAAAGAACGAGAGGAACGGCGAATGATCCCATCCGATCGGCCTTGAGCCCAAGCAAGAGCCGCTGCTGGCGTTTCTCTTCCGCCTCTTGCGCCAGTCCTGCCGGAAAAGCAAACATCAAACCCCAGCCCTCTGAAAGACAAGCACGTGTTATTGAATACATCCCAAAAACAAACATATAACCTGCAGTGGAACTGGCCCCCTCCAGAAAGTTGTCCTTCGAGAACAAGTTCCTGTGACGCTTTTCCGTTGGGGAAAATCGAACCGAAGGACATCTCCTAAGACATCTTGGTGAGGACATCTCGCGGTTCGCTGAGCGAAATGAACACGTCACTTTTCCTCGGCTTCCCTGGTTTTTGTTGGTGGAGCCGGATCGGTGCTTTGGTGTTACACCCTCTACAAGGTTTCTTCAAATCCAAATCCAAACCACAGCTCCAAACCACCTCAGGGTTGCTTCACTTTTCCTCAAATTTGCATCCCAAAAAGGACCTGGCCTTCGGAGGCGGATTGTCCCCGCTCTCCATTTCACCAAAACTTCTGGTGGTTTAAGTGGAAACCCTGTAGTTGGCAACAAGTTGAAGTCCTAACATCCCTTGGCAACATGCACCAAAGAAAAGACCGCTTAGAAAAGCCGGCGAATCTGGAATCCCAGCCTGCCTCTGATTTGTGGTTTAGAGTGCGGTGGATTGGTCGTGGTCCGGGTGGTGTCCCATGTAAGCAAGCTACAAAAGCCAGGAGTTTGAAATGAAAATCCGAACCACCAATTAGGGGATACCTGAAAAGAGGTTGCCTGACACTGCCCTGATGGATGTAGTGGGTTCCGGGCGAGTTCCTCTTCCCAAAAATGGAGCTATGGATTTTTTGAGTGTACCCTGCTTGGGGTTGCGCTAAAGGGACAAATAATGAAGAAAAAACACTTATTTTGGGGGTTGCCGCAAAAAAAAAACTCATCACATCCAGTCCTTCAAACAACTGCCGCACTGCGTCATCCGCCGCACGCACGCCTGGCGGAAGGTTTTCCCTGCTTGGCCCCTCCACTGGGGCCGTGGAGAATGCAAACGCTTTGGAGGTATGGAGGTTATATGGTGCTTGTAGGGGCATTTACTGCCTGATAAGCTCACTTTGGTGGTATAAGTATATGCATATGTGTCTATATATATATATATATATCCCCAAAAAGCTATACCTGAAAATGCCACTTGAATGAAAAGGAGCCCAAAGGGGATGGTGCAACTGGTTGATCTCCAAAGGAGGGGTTTGGACCTTCAAAGGGTGAACCAACGTTTGGCCCCAAATGCCTTGTGCTTCTGCTGGCGCAGCTGCAAATAAGCCTGAATGCACAAAAGATCACAAAAGGTTTTCTTTTTCCTCAAAAACGGATAACAAATACGTCTTTCCTTGCTTCATGTGTTTCTTGTTTTTTGTTGTTGTTGTTGTTGCTTTTTTGGTGGGGGGAGTGCGCGCACAAAGGCTTGCGCAGATTGGGGTCCGCCGGGCCCTACTTCTCTCCCAAGCAGGGAGCCCCTGCTCCACAAATATGGCACTTGTGCAGGGTTCCTTTAAATTCAGCCTGCTTTGGAAGGCAAAGTGGACCGTGGTCTGCAGACTCATAAATCAGGAGGAAAAAACATGGCTCACCTACATAAGAGAGAAGAGCGACCTTCCGAGCCTGTCCCTAAGATGTTTTTTGGTTTTCTTTAGGAGCAAGCCCGAAAGCATCGAATCGACCATAGCTTGTGACAAAGGGCTCCTGTCTAGGGGTTGCGCATTCCTTGCTGCCTTCACGTGTGTAGTCTTGGAAGATGATTCAAAACACCTCCAACTAAGATGGAACCTGACGTTTGGTTTGGACCATTGCTTTTAAAGGGACTGGGTCCGGGTCAGGTTCCATACGTGACGCTTGGTTGCCTTCTGCTCCCCTGCTAAAAGTGACTAACTTTTGGCAGCGTGGTCGCCGAATCGCTCTGAAGCCCTGAAGCTCTGAAGCTCGGCGTCTTCGCTTGTTGGTGTGAAGCTCCTGAAGCTCTGAAGCTCGGCGGCTTCACGTCTTCGCTTGAAGCTCTGAAGCTCGGCGTCTTCGCGGCTCGCCTGAAGCTCCGAAGCTCTGAAGCTCGGCGTCTTCGCGTCTTCGTCTGAGGCACACTCGCAATAAGGGGTAGCCACAGGGCCCATCTCCAATAGCTGGCAGACTAGATGATGACTACGGGGCAGTAAGGAGAGTTTGGGCGCTCCAGCCCGTATGTGAGAGGTTTTCTCCAGGATCTTTGAACCACAGTGCGGACTCCAGGTTCTAAGGGCATGGAGGGGGCAACTAATATTTCCCTGGCTGTAATTCTCCATGGGATGGGGCGGATGGGGGGGGATTGTAACTTACACGTGTACGCGCAAAGCATGGCTGAACTTGTGCTCATTGATAGAACTAAAGCAACGCTACGACGCACGACTTGCAATTCACGATGCGTCACACATAATAAGGGAACAAGGCGCCAAGGCTTCAGATGGAACTTCTTGCTTGTGCATCACGCGCCGTGCGCGCGCCTTTTGGCTCGCAGGCTCTCACGTGTCCAGCGGCGGAGTGAGGAGCACAACCGCCATCACCAGGCCAACTTGGCTGACACACGGCCATGCTCCCGTCCAGCCGTAGACGGATTTGCTCCCAGTCTGCGGGCGATGTTCCCGCGGTCCGCCTCGTTACCGAGGTGGCTCACCAATTCCCACATTTCCAAGCCGTTTGTGACTGCATCGGCCCTCGCGGTGCTTTTTGCGCGGTTTTCCGCGTCAAGGAAATGTTGTCTGAGGTTTTGGCGGTCTTCTTGTTCGTGCTGTTGGGGATTGACCATGGGCGTGAAAACGCCATTCAGGCGCCTTGCCGATTTGTGCTCGGAGGCGTTGGTGCAGATCCAGGTCTTGGAAGCCAGCGGGATGAAAGCCCTGGTCGTAGCCATGTACCAGCATCCATTCCAAGTCTTCACAACCGATTCTGCCCGCAGCAGCCGGAGTCCTTGCCGCCCTGGTGGTTTAGCACGCTCCGGTGCTCCAAGGCAACCATGAGGTCTGCGGCGCTGCTGCTGTGAAGGACATTGTCGGCGTCTAAGTTGATCAGGATGTGCGGCTTCCGGTCCTCTTGCTCCCGCGCCACCTCCGAGGCCAGAGCGGGGAACGGAGCTGTGGAAGGTCGGCCTGTCGCACACTGTTACAATCAAGCGGCCAGAAGCCAGCTCCTGGAAGGGCTGAAGTCGTCCGCTGCTTGCTTGGCTGAGCAGTCAATGACGGGCCCACCGGGGTACAACGACCAAGTGGACCCTGAGTCATTGGCGGCTTGAACAACGCAACAACGCCACGCAGAAGCGAATGTCGGCATGCTGCCAGGTTAGCGCGAGGCTGATGGGCAAAGCCTGCCGCTGCTGCCAGCCCCGACCAAAGCAGCAGACGCAACATGAGACCCGAGCAGGAAGGGGCTGCAGATCCAGCATCTTCCCGTAACATCCTCCCTTGGGCAACATCGGCTGTTGGCGCTCTCTCAGCTCCGGGGTGAAGCTCTGAATGAAGCTCGCGTCTGTGCGTCTTCGGGGTGAAGCTCTGAAGCTCGCGTCTTCGGAGCTTCGCGTCTTCGGGCGGATTTCTGAGGGGCCGCGCTTCCGACTCACTGTGAATATGCCCTTTGTCATAGGTGTCCTTTTAGGGGAAATAGATGGCCCTGGTAGATGATTAAACCACCAGGTAAAGCAGGGCCATCTATTGTTCTAGCACAACAACCAAAAAGGACACCTATGCCCTTTGTTGGAACCTCGGCGATTTCGCCCTCGCAATTGGTCGAACCGTCGAACCCCCGGCCTCGCGGCGAGCGTCGCAGGCAATGCCACCAGCCAGCCCGCGGCCTTCGTGCGAAGGCGACACGACGCGTGGCCGTGGGGTCTCCGAATGCCTTCCACTCGGGCAACATTGCTGGCACAGGCGTCCATTTAAAACCAAATCGGTTGGTTTAGCTCAGCATGGATAGCGCTGCTTTAAATAGGCCTGGTTTTATTTGCCAAAACCATTTTTTCCAAAAGGCCTCCTATGAGTACTGAGCTGTCTAAACTGAAGCGCTTCAGGTCGAAAACGTTTGGTGGCTTGAATGGGGCGCAAAACAACCACCTTTCACCAACTAAAAGCAGCTCAAAAACCTCCTTCGGAACCGGATGGCACAGGCATGCGATAAGATTAGTTGGTAGCTTAGATTGCTTTGAACTTGGATCTTGAAACACCATGGGTTTCATGTCAAAGGAATCGAAAGACGCCCACCATAAAAATGCAAACTTGAAATAGAGCATGGCCATGCTCAAAACAAGGGATGCGAGTGGCCTTGTTCACTTCGTCTCGAATGCAAAAAGCTGGCCCAACCAGTGTCGGCACATGGCGTAGTCTCAAAAATAGGGCACCCCCTAAAACGTCGGTTTCCAAGTGGTTTGCTAAAGAAATCATTGCCAACATGCACCCCAAAAAACGGGGTGAAATCAGCTGAACCAGAGCAACGAACACAAGATACCCCAGAGACCTGCGCCAACAAGACACAAAGAACCACCTACCCTTTGCGGAACTCTCGTTTCGCCCGCCTCAACCTGAGCTGGGCATCCTCCAGGGGCACATGCTCATTGTCCATCACTCATGGGCCGTTCCCGCCGAGGGGGCTGTGTCACTGGTCCACATGTGGCCCGTGCTGAGGTGTTTTCTGAGGAGTTGCTCTTGGGGTGGTTCCCCTTAGTCACCTAGGAGCGCTTCCTACCACTGTGCTCCTAGTGTTTCCCTAAAGTTGTCTTAGCTATCCCAGTGGCCAAGGTATCTTGCGCCCATTGAACGTCCAAGGGTTGCAACTGGGTGTCGGTTGATCGGTGGGAGGAATGAAGACCCTGCCACTTTTGTACATTGATCAACCTGCGTTGGTAGCATCCCCAGTGTACGGGTCAGCTTTTCAAGAGCCAGTAGTTTTTGGCCGTCTTACAGAAAGATGCCTGCGCATGCTCTGCTTCAGCATTTTCAAGGCCGGTCTTAACCAGATGAAGAATTTAACAGCCTTTTCAAGGCCAACATGTTTTCTGATCCATGTAGGCCCCAGGCCGAAATGGCTGCTCAGAACCTTCTCGTTGCTATGGGTGGCAATCCATGCAGAGAGGTCTTTTTTGCAAGGTTGGTGCCAAAAAACTCGAGGCCTGCTTGTTTTCCTCCTTCCCACTTGCGCCAAACGTGGGCAAACGGCCACTAAGTTTTCTTGCGTCATCCTGAGGCGGCTTTCATGCGCTCCGGCCCCGCCGTTTCGGAGGGGAACAATTCTCTGAGACTCTGCGTTTCATGTGCCTTGGCCCTCTGCAAATCCCCGCGCGCCGAAAACAACTATTGAAACAAACTAAGGAGCACATAGCGAACAACCAGCAAACAAGCCAACAATGCAAAAAAAAAGAAGTGAACACACACCAGCAGATGCGCAGATAAATCCACAAATGCAATCCACTTCGCACCAGTTGTTCGGTGGTGGTTTGTCAACCGATATTTCTATGTTTCACCCATCCTAGGTGGTGAGCGGATTTGGTCCATCCACAGCGAGACTTCGGTGGGACAAAAGTGTCCACCATCCACTTCTACCTAGAGTCTCCATGACCCTTAAAAAATAGGGTCATTACCTAAAATAACGGGGTTGTTGACTCATTTTAAAGGGTCATGGAGACTCCAGGTAAGGCGAACACCAAGTCTTTAACTCGAGGTCCGGTCCCCTTTGGTCCAAAGGCATCCATATCCAAAGGTTTCTTAAGGGCCTTGCCTTGGACGTTGGGTTTGGGGAGCAACACATCTGCAAGTTTTAGCTGTTAAGTGCTTGGATTTCAACTAATTACTGAACCACATTAAGATCAAAAATTGGAAAAATGCTTCCCAACAAGCATGTGGGGGCCAAGGGAACATGATAAGTCGCCTGCCCCCGTTTGATTGGTCGCCTGCACGAAGCCTTCCCGAAGCGCGAAGCTTCGATGGATCCTCAGCCAGGCGCCACGATGCGTTTGGCCATGATCCAGGGCATCTTGGGAAAGTCGTGGGGGATCTCCATCTGCTGAAACCTGCAACCCAGTGGCCCGCCGGCAACCCAGCCCCGATTCGCAAAAAAAGGTGTAGTACCAGGGGGACGGGGATCCTGGATTTGGCATGGTTGGATCCTAGTACCGGATATGACGCATGGGTTTTGACCCCTCCGGTTGAAGATCGACGATGCCTGCCGGGAAACGGCCGGGCCTCCGAATCTGACGAGCCCAAAACCCGAGGAAACACCCGGTGGGAAGGCGCGTGCCGCGAGCCTTCACCGGGCAACCTGAAGGAATCCATACTGTGGATGGACGAACTCCATTTCGCACCACTTCGACATAGGGGAATCATAATCCCAGGGCCTCTTAGGTGCCGGAATTTTGTCCATCCACGGTATGAACTCCAGGGTATCTTCACATCCTCTTCCTGGGGCCCCTTCGAATCAGTTGCGCTGCAGCTGCACTCCCCCCCCCCATTTCTATGGATGGAAGAGCCTGCAGAACAGTCATGCTGGAGCAAAGCCGCTGGAAGAAGCAAGTGATTCAACTCAAGAGCCAAGGCACGAACATCTTCTAGGCCTTCCAGTAGAGAGGTTAGAATACGGGTACCCTTTTTTTTCTGTAGTCTATTTTAGCAGGGGAAGCCTCCCAAAAGGGCATGGGGACCCAGTCTTGAAAGTGGATATGCTGGAAAGTCGATGCCAGCCCCCTTCTGCCACACCTGGGCTGCCCTCAGATCTCAGGTCCAATCCCTGCCTAAAAGTGACTAACTTTGAGTGGGTTAAATGCGGAAACTACCACTCAACCCTAGAACCTAAAACTACAAAGCTAAGGATGTCCGGGCAAATTGCTCTGACTTTCCGTTGGTTGCCCGGTGATCGGCTATATCACTTTGAGAATTCCCTTGGCTCCCAGAAAGCAGCCAAAGCAGATGTTGCAAAACTCTGGGAACTGCCAACTGTGCCAACGGTGGGAACTGCAAAACAGTGGGGGGCTCAACGCCTTGCCAACTGTCTCCCAATCCTGACCGCGCCTCGACCGATCGAACAGATCATACCAACAGAGTTGCCCAGTGACCCGGAACCCGTTGGCTGATTCCACTGTGGGTCCACCCTCCAAACAAACGAATCGGGCCTCTTTTTGTTTTTTTTTGGGGGGGTTCAGCCTTTCGAGCCTTTTGAGTGAGGGGCCCTCCAAGCCAAAAAAGGGGACTGCTAGAATGCGCTGAACACCTGCCTGGAGCCTCAAAAATGGGTTGTTGCCCAAAATTATGGTAATTTTGGGGTGAAATCCGGGTTTCAAAGTCAAAGGTAGTTGGAGGGTCCAGGTAGGTCCCCCCAAAAAAAAAGAGCGCGGCGCAAGGGAACTTGCGGGAACTGCCTCGGCAAGAGCCGGTGGCTCCTCTTCTTAAAGCAGCCCGTGAAGGGCCTTAGACCGATTCTTGGGTCACTCCGCGGCCCGAGCTTCCGAGCAGCTGGCTCACTGGCGCGGGAAAATAAGCTTCTTTTTAGTGCTCGCACCACCCCGCAGCCCTCGCAGAACCTCGTGGAACCCTGGTGGAACCCTGGTAGAACCCTGGTGGAACCTTTCAGCTGTTGGGGAAAAACACATGGCCATGGGTCAAAACCCCCAGTGAACATTATAAACTAAAATGGGTGGTGCACCTACCCCAAAATGGGACCAATGGTTCTGACCCACATCTTTGTCGCTTCACCTTTTCTTGCCGGTGCGTTCTCGGCAGGGAAACAGGAAATGGAATGGCCCCCACAAGCCATCCAACTGGTGGGTTCCACTAAGGGAGTCCCCCCCTAAACCCGTTCATTCCCTTCCCTGCTGAGCACCAGCAAGTTTTGATGTGTGCTTTGTGATGTGCTGAGTGGGGAAATGTGCCGCTCGATGTGTGGGGAGACAGACTTTTAACAGAAAAGCCCAGGCCAAAGATCAAACCAAATAGCGGAAAACGGTGAAGCTCATGACAAATGCGCATGGTCATGGAATCGGGGTAACTCTTTCAACGCGATGATCTTGTCTATTTAAACCCATAGCTCTATGGTGGATGCCCTAAATATTGCAAGTAGACCAATCACAAGAATGTTGGCCTCCTTTCTCGGACCAGTTTGGCATGAATACCTACCCTTTGAGACATACATGTGTCCAATTGTGTGAGTCTAAAACAGGACGACACTGTGGAGAAGTGACCGCCCTTTGTAGATCCAACTTTGGCTCAAGTTGAAGGGCGGGGATCCTGACAATTCATGCAGCCTTACAAAGTTCAGCAAACATTCATTCTCTCCAAAGTGTTTCGGAAAGAACGCGGGATCCCAAACCCCATAGAGGGTTGAACAACATGGTCTTTGTGTTGAAGGAGGGTACCCACCTTGGATGGTTTAAACCATCATCTTGGAACCCCGTATTCTGAGAAAAACACATGATGGGTAAGCATGCCTCAAGTGAGGCTGCGCCATGTTTCTGGCATTGTGGTCTGGTCAAGTGTGTCGGGGGGGGAGGGGAGGGGCGTTGCCTGGGCTCCGGGCACATTCTTCGCAGCCTGAGACATGTCCTGGTAAGGCGCGAGCCCATGAAATGGAAACTACCACTAAACACTAAAGGGCTAAAAGACTAAGGGGATGGCTGGGAGCCACCAAGCAAAGCACATATCAACTGGTGGATCTTGTCCATTTACGGTGAGAGGGGAAACCCAGCCGCATGATTTTTTGCAGGAAACTAGTCCAAACCCCGGCATTGAGTTGGCTATTCTATCCTATACCCTCCCACCACTTAACATGGAACCACAGGGGGCCCTGGAAGACCGTGTTCCTGTTAAAGGAGCCCCCTGTCAGGTTCCATGTTGAACTAGTGGGAGGGTAGAATTTTCGGTTGGCTACTACAAAAGCATCCCGGATAGCCGCATTTGTTGGCTGCCGTGAAGACGATGCCTCACTTGGGCATGGGTAAGAGTGGGGTCAGGCCCAGGCGAAGTCACACTCAAAACCTGGTATTGTAAAAACTTGGTTGCTTTCTGCTCCCCTGCTAAATGCTTAACTTTTAGTGGTTTGATGGAAACGCATTCGTCGGCAAAAAGTTAGTCCTAACATCCAAGCAAAATGCACCAACGAAAATGGCCTTACCAGAGAAATAAAAGTCGAACACTTTTAGTGGGTTACGTGCACACCCCCACTAAAGCCGCCAAACTCAGAACTACAACCCCAAGATGAACCAGACTGGGAACCACGGAGTTTGTAAAGACCAAAGGCGGGAAGCCAAGGCGTCCATTTGGCCATGGGTTAAAATCCAAATCGTACCCCCAGTGAACATCCCAATCCAACCACTAAAATAGGTCCTAAAATGGGTGGTGAATTCACCTACCCCAAAACGGGATCCCATTGGTTTTGACAACCACTGCCATTTATATTTGGGACAGTCCCCCGCGCCTTCCTCGGGGAAGAAACTCAATCTCCCGTGCTTAACGCCAAAAAGAGCAGCATGAGCCTCCAGCTTGAAGCTCCGCGGGAATGAAACCTGCTGCTTCTGTTACACTGCTTTGTTGTTTTAAGAGCATAGGTTGTTGTGTTTGGTTTGGTTAAAACAAAAGGATCTCTTGCCTGCTCGCCTTTGAAGAAACTGAATTTGCCCAAGCCTCCCAGTATGGCACTCTGCAGATTGGCTCGTGGAACCACAATACAATTGGGCACCCTTTCGGGGCCCTTGGGGGAAGGGGGCAACAAAAGCACCCCGCTCAGCAATCCCCTGTCCTCTGCTCGCTCAGCGTTGCCGGGTGGCTGGGTGTGAAACAACGCGTCTGGACAAATAGGAAAATATCACCACCGGACCATTTGGCACCCAGGGTGCATGGCCGGACGAGCTTGCCTCCAACAATGTGTTTGCACTGAGCTGGCTGGGTAGCGGACGGGTAGTGTTGACCCCGGATTCATAAACCCTTGTCGATTAGTTTGGGGGGTGTCCGTGGCTTTCGTGGTTGGATTCGTCCCGTCCCACCCCCATATGATTAAACCAGGGCTTACTAATCTGGGGTCAACACTACACAGTTCGTGCATGCGCAGCTCGCAGCTTGTGAGCGTCTTCGTCTTCCATCGCCCTGTTCTTGCTCAAGTCTCGCGCAAGGCCGCGGCCCTTTGATCACGATGCGTCCAGAGGGTCTTGACTCAGCAAGGCAACGAAAAAGGTGCCCACTGATATTCAGGGGCACCAACAAGCCTTCATAAAACCCAAAACCCTACTGCGGGCATCCCTGGGCAGCAAAAAAGTTGGGGCTTGGCGGGGTCACGTCGGGATCCGATGATGCTCGCACCCAGGTTTGGCCCCTTGAACAATGGCATTCACCGGAACAGGCCCCCCCAAACACGACACTCCCCCGGTGTAAACAACTGAAGGTGTAGACCTCTGTGTAGCACCCAGTGTTGCCTAGTTGATGTTCAGGGGGATCGCCTCACAGCTTTCCGAGATGACTGGGGAAGCTGAGTCACCCACAGCCTCCGGGTTAATTACTCCCAAAGTTTCAATTGGAATTCACAAGCAAATTGTTTGCTTGGCTACCCTTAGCTTCCTCGTTAAGGCCAAATGCGGACACAACCACAGGCTAGCTGGCTCCATGCGAATCTACGGGGGGGGGTGCGGACTCAGAATCAAGCCGACCTGAAAGCGCAAAAAACATGTCCGGAACGGATCCGACGGTACAAGCGCCCGGTGAACCCCTGCCGCGAACCTCGGAAACGGGCGATTCCCAAGCATGGGGGGAGTTCTTTGACAGTACTTCTAGTTGCTTTCAAAAACTCGGGACCACTACTAGGTCCTCCAGTAGAGAGCTTGGAATAAGGGTACCTTTTTTTTTCTGTGGTCTATTTTAGTAGGAGAACCCTCCCAACCAAAAAAGGGTAAAAGGGCACTAGTGGGGGACCTAGACTAGTCAATCAGGCGGCTCCCTTCCGGTCTGCACTTGGATGGCTGCAACTTGCGCCTGCGCCCATGCAACTTTGCAAAACTCCCCTTGGCCAGGGCAAATGGTGCTTGGTTTGGCGCGCCGTAGTTTACTTAACGGGTTTCTATGGTACGTGGCTGGTCCGAAAGCGATACTTAGGGCATCCGCACCTTCGTGCTCTGTGTGGCGCGAAGCTGGCGCTTGCTTTTCTCTCGGTCTCGTTGCGCTGAGCACCCCGCGGGATTTGCACCCCGCGGGATTTGCGGGAAGCTGGCCCTCAAAGATCGCAAGCAAAGCAAATGGCAACTTGAGACACCCGCAAGCTAAAGATATGCTGGACTGCTGGACAGGAACTATAGGATGAAAAAAACGCATGGCCCAGCTTTGGCGTTTTTGCGGACAACCCTTTGGATCATCAGCAGGAGGCAAACCACTGCTGTAATGCGTCAAATCCTCAGAGATCCTCATGCAGCGGCCCCAGCACCTTGCCTCGCTGCGGGAGTGGTGGCAGGGGGCGAACGGAAATAAGATGATGTCCTACCGATAATGTTGGTGATGGGGCCTCTTCGAAAGTTGTTCCTAATTTAGGGGGAAACAACCCCCCAAAAAAAAACGGCACAAAACAACTGGCCAAAAAAAGTCGGACAAAAAGAACGGGCAAACAAATCCGGGCAAAGATTAGGATTCCTTTTTTGAATTGGTCCCCAAAGCGCCACATTTCGGATAACTTCTTTACACAAGGAGTTAAGCATTGGGAACCTGAGAGTTAGTCCTGGCAATACTAAATCTAGCCTTGGCAAAACTAAAGTAAGTACTAGCAAGTCCAAGTCCCACCCCCCAGATTTTCACTCAAAAGGACCGTGGTGATTCTGTTGAGGGGTGGAGATTAAAGAGGGTCCAACATTATCTGCCTTTTTTTCACAGGGGCTTTGCCGTTTTTGTTTGTTTGTTGTTTTTTTTGGGGGGGGGGGGTTGGGAAGCACATGCGGCAGGGTCACCCTCTTTTGAAAAAAAAAACTACTTGTAGGCTATTTGGCTGCAACTTTGATTTTGAAGCTCTTACCAAGTTGCTGGGAGCCTTCATCATTAATTTCGCTTGTTTTACACAGTTGAGCTTATGATAATTTGTGCGGCAATTGATGCGTGAGATCACCCTTGCCAACAATCTCGCGGATGAACTTGGATTGCAGTCCCCAAAATGATCCGCCTGTCTGCAAAGGATAGCGGAAAGAAAGAATTAATCAACCAGGGCGTCTGCTGCATCC
The DNA here is from genome assembly GCA_963377175.1 of Effrenium voratum. Classification (NCBI taxonomy): domain Eukaryota; class Dinophyceae; order Suessiales; family Symbiodiniaceae; genus Effrenium; species Effrenium voratum. Next base: position 292,869 of record CAUJNA010002502.1, on the reverse strand, counting down.
GGCGGGTTCCTAATTTGGAATCCTTGCATGTCCCTTTCGAACACCAGGCGGACCGCGACCCTGTGCTTGACAAATCCTAGGTCCTCCAGTAGCGACGAAGCCCGCGTCCCATGAAACCAGCTTGGGCCCCCAGCGCCCGCCGGGGCTGCGCTTGGGGATGGCGTCGTTCAGCTTCTGGGCAAGGTCCTCACGGGGTCTGCCTTGTGGAACCCAAAAGCCGCCCGTTTTCGGGGCCTGTTCTGAGTTCTGGGATCCCCTTTGCTCACTTCCGGTCGAGAGGATGGGCCAAGCTGTGTATTTGCCACCAACATGGTCGTCCCGAAAGTCCAGGAACTCAGGAAGTAAGTTGGGGTTCCATGTTATTTGATTGAAAAACATGGTATTCGCCGCTATTAGCCTCTGGGATCCTTAACGGGGGTTCTTGCAAGTTGGGTCCTCACCAAACATGATGTGGGGAAGAGTCAACTTTTGACGATCCTTTTTTCCGCCGGAAAACCTTAGTCAGGGGGCTTTCAAGGTTTAAGGCTATTTTGAAAGGGCCCCCTATCCACTTCCACGATTGAAAAAAGCTCGGTCAAACTCATTGCCGGAAAAATGCTCTGCTGAGAGACCAACGTGTGGTTTTTGCCAGGTCAGGAACATGGCTGGAAAACGGTTTGCTGAGAGACCAACGTGTGGTTTTCGCCATCCCTAAACGTTGTTGCTGTTGACCCCCTTCAAAAAGCTTGACTTTTTTGGGGTTTAATTCACAAAACCCAAAGATGTCAACCAAAAAGTTAAAGTCTAAAGATCCAGCTCCAATAGCAGCCAAGTAAAACCCTGCAAACGCTTTGGAACTCCTGGCGCCCGAGAGAGCGCTCGTGACAAAACGTCCTTGTGCCCCCGCGTCCAGGCGAGCTTCGCCTGGGCTGCGTTTCTCGGGAGCCTTCTCTGCGCGAAACGGGCCATGTCCCTGGGAAAACTCATGGGGGCTGTGGGGGAGGGAGGAGGGGGGCCCAAGGCCTTATGGGCATAACAAAGGGCTTATTTGGGCTCCCTCCCCCCTCTCCTCCCTCCCCCAAACCCCCATGAAGAACGAGGTGAAGAGAGTGGAGAGTCAACCAGTACATTTTTAGTGAACTGAAAGGAAAGGGTAGAATCCGCTGAGCAACTGGGGAATAGAGCAAGTCGCAAAAGGTTGCAAACGTGAAATAATACTGTCCATTTACAACCCCGTTCTTCAGCGATAAATGAGGGCGCAACAACATGGAATCATAGACGGTTTCATACCGTCAGCTTCCGAACATGCCCATCAATCGTGGTGAGATGTAAGCGGGTGAGCAAGTGGGCAACTAGCAAGCAGGCGAGCGAGCAACCAAGTAAGTGAGTAGGCAAGCAAGGACATACCCACTGGTTGCATCCCGTGCTGATGTGATTCTCCCCTTTGCGGATGCATTGGACGCCGATGAAGGTAGCCAGCACAAGGAGCTTCGACATGCAGGAAGAAACATCTAAAAGCATTCAACATCTGACACGGCCAAACAAAGGCTGCGACATGCACACAGTCAGTCCGGCCAAAGCAAGAGGGCGGTGTTCGCTGAGTGCAGCACCGGATCAGTTCCGTCCTTAGCGGGCGGCAGGGAGATAACTGAGACAAAAGACTGGACCCAGCCCAGCCGTGTGAGCACCCTTTCTGCGGTTCCCTTGTGGTACATTCGCTCTCCGAAATCCAAAAGCAAGTGGCTCTCTGACCCCGAAACATCTCCCGGTGGCTCCGGCGAAAGGCTGGAATTTGTGCTTGGAGCACCAAAGAAAGCCGTCCAATTGTGCTAGCCCTTACAATCATATCGGTACCCAACCCTTACCTCTTCTCGTGGAAAATCCTTCCTTAGGGAGGGAACTCCCAATCCTCTCTGGTTCGGTGACCAATTGGGAAGGACAAGGCCTGGATGTCCCCCTGGACAAGTTGCAAATATGATGCAAACAGGCGCGTGAACCCAACAAAGGACACCTCCCCCTTCCCCCTTGGCTCCTTGCAAAGCGCCCTTTGATTCCTAGGGTCGCAACCAATCCCAACCTGTTCTGGTGATTTTTCATCTTATGTTGTCACTTTTGGAACCCCAAAAAAGAGAAAAGTCGTGCGAAGCTGTCGCCATGCTGCCGGCTCCAACCTTGAAGCCTTCCGGGTCATCCAAAGGCCCGCAAAGGCAAGGGAAGCCGATAGGGTAACGCCCAAAGAAACCTCGGGGGGGGCCCTTTTCCTACGTTCCTTCCCCACCCCATCCCACCCCACACCCACCCCGAACCCCCACCCCCCCACCCCACCACCCCACCACCCCACCCACCCATGCACACACACAAACACACACAGCGAGGCCACCCCTCAGCCCCTCAGCCCCTGGCATCCGCGCCCGCGTCCGGAGTAGCACCGCTGGCCTCGAGTTTCGGATGAGGGCAGCAGCCCTAGACATTTTGCAGCGAGAGGAAAGCTGCCGACCCCAGCGGGCTGGGAAGGTTGGATGGGCTTCTGGGCTATGGGATCTGGCAGCCAAGCACAACATGTGTGGGCGCTCAACGATAGACACTGGGCCCAATCAATCCTCGAAGACGATGCAGTCTGAAAACTGTCTGAAACCAATGGTTCCTTCTTTGAAAGCGGGCTTGATAAGGATTCAGGGTTGATAAGCTCAAACTGTTCTTTTGGGGGGGGGAAGGGAGGCCAAGTGCCCCCTCAGATTTTCAGAGGTCAATGAATGGAACGTGTACGTGGGTCTCCCAAAATGATTGTTCTCCTCCTCTTCCCTTTTAAAACAGCCAAACAGGCGGGGGTACCCTCGAAAAACCGACAAACCCAAACGGATGGAACGTGTATGTCCTACTTGTTTAGGGGAACAGGATGAAACCCGAATCGTCAACTAGGTCCTCCAGTAGAGAGGTTAGAATAAGGGTACCCTTTTTCTGCAGTCTATTTTTTAGTAGGGGAACCCTCCCAACCAAAAAAGAAACGGTAAAAGGGCACTACTGGGAGGACCGAGTCGATCTTCCAATTTTGGCCTACCTCCACTCACTTTCGTGCGCCGAAAGGCAATGAGGAGGTCCACCATAGCGGCATGGCCCTCGTAGGCCTGGGCGCTTCGAGGGTTCGATGTGTCAACAGCTGGGTCCTCGATAGTCCACTTTCTGACTACCCCCAGCGTTTACTCAAAACCGGGGATGGATTCCTGGATGAAACTTCCATCGTGGGCCAGTCAAAAAGTGTGGGGGTTCCACTTTTTGACTGGCCCACGATAGAAGTTTCATCCAGGGGTTCCCCTTTTGGGGGTAATCCATCCCTGGGTTTAAGTAAACGCTGGGCTAGTCAGAAAGTGGAACCCTGAAAGTCATCCTGTGGATGGGTGCGAAATGCAGCTTGCATCACCTTGGACACTGTGGGATGCCCGTGTTGCTTGGTATTTACGTAGGGGAATCGAATCATTCCAGGGTTTGTCAGGTGGTGCAAAAAAAAGAGAGCGTCCATAGACAACTCCGCGTCCAGCGGAACATCATCATATATTTGCATGAGCGCCCGTCTGACAAGCAGGGAAACATACTAAAAAAATCGAACGGAGCCGGAACTGTAGGGAAACTACCGAATTCCGGGCGTTTTTTCAGGTTTTCTGTGAGGCTCTTGAAGGGAAGCCCCCACTCCAACCAAAAACCTCACCTAAAGAACCGGATGGGAACAGCCGCAGTCTTGCAGGAGTCGTTTTGAACGACACAACCTGGGCTGGAAGAAGAGGACCCCAGCAAGAAATGAGATTAGTTTTTTTGCCTGGTTCGTGGAAAACAAAGGGACCCAAAAAAAGCAAGAAAGCAAAAAGGGGGAGCTAATTCTGGCAAAGCAACTAGGCAAGCACCTTCACGGCTTCCGACCCCCCACTTTACGCCCATGGTTTCTAGCCATGGAGCCGAAGGAAACCATGCTTGCCTGTTCTCATTTGCCCAGAGAAATTCTTAGGGGTTCCCCTCTACATCAGCTGGCGGGCCCCAGGTTCAAACATCTGTTGAAGGGACAGTGAATTTCCATGATGAAAAAAGGCGTCCTTTTTTTGGTTGAGTTTCAAGGGAACCCTTCCCCAAAAAAAGGCAAAAAGGGCACCACGGGGCAACTGGGAATTTGAGGCGCGAAGAGAATATGTCGTGTTAGCATGATTTTTGCTGTCTGCACTGCCGAAAAGCCCTCAAGAACGATGATGTCCCCCTGACCGGCTCCAAGTCTCTTGGGGAGCCGGGCGGCCATGTGCAAGGGCTGCGCTCCCTTGGCATCGCCTTGCGGAGGGCACAGTGCGCCCGGAACCGGGGAGGAAAAACCGACTTCCACACGGGAAATCCAGGTGGCCACCAGAAAAGAGAAGCATCATCACCAGCTTTTGATCAGCTATGGGCATTGGGGTGATATTGGGCCCGTGCTGGCTGGTTCAGGTTAGCTTCCTGGCAAAATGAGCAAATTCAATAGGCCCAGTTTCACCATGATCAATTCCACAAATATTGCACGCTGCTCCCGTCCCGTCCCAGACAACCGCAAGACACAGCTATGGATTTCCGCAAAGCCAAGTCTTTGGGCAAAGATTTAACAAGAAGAACAGAGGTCTGCCAAAAACAAGACTTTGGGATTTAAGTGGAATTATGCAAGCACGGCTCGCGTGGAGCTGTTTCGCATCATAGCTAGGTATGGTGTTGTCTCGAGAATATTGGGAACCCATAACCTGCGGTCTGCCCCCTTGCTCCTGCCATGAACTGCTGGTCCTGCATTTGCGTCAAGCTTTCTGAAAAAGACAGCTAGAAAAATGTCCGCTCGTGATTGAGTGAGTGTGCGATTCCTTTTCAAACCAGGGAAAACCTCAAATCGTCACCGGAATTGGCGGCTCCTTACTGCCGGGAGGACTGGGAGGCCCGGCGTGCGTCAGGAGAGGCCTTGCGCCGCAGCAACAGCTTGGCCTTGAGTGAGGGAACTTGGCGACGCGACTTGCTGACGTGGAATCCGAAAGGGGTGGGGCAAGGGGAGGCTTCCTAAAGAACCCTACTGTGGATGGACACAATCCTGCACCACATTGAAACCATGGGATGCCATTGTTTCTTGGTATTTACAGGGGAATCATCATTCCAGGGTTTCTTAGGTGGTGCAGGATTTCGTCCCTCCACAGTAGGGCTTGCGTTTACCTCCCTTAGGGATTCCACAACACACGGGCGGATTCGGACTAGTGACTAGTGGCTTTCCCTTGCAAACCCCGAAAAGAGTACGGCTCGACCCCAAAACCCAGCCCACATGCGGCGTGGCGCTTGTTTTTGTTGACGCTCGGGAGAGCCCTTCCTCACCTTGGTGTAAAGGGCAGACGGAAAACCGAAATCATCTTTTTAGATGCTCCTCGATTTTCACTCTCGGATTCTTTTGGGCGAGCTTTCGGTGGTTGGGCTGCACCTTCCGATGCCCGAGCTTGCCCGGTCGAAACCAGATCCAGTGAAATCCTTGGTGCCTGCTGCTTTTCCTACCCATATATAACCAGTTTGATGGGCACCATCTTTCAGCTCAAGGGTAGAAACTTGGCCCCTTGCGAAAGAGGGACCTGTGTGCACTTTCATTCCCTTGCTGGTACGACAAGTAGGGAATGTGGGAATGAACCCAGGGGTGCTTTTAAAGGAAACCACCAGCTGGATGGTTTATAGGGGTCATGCCAACTCGTTCCCTACTGAGCACCGGCAAGTTTTGGGTGGCGTAAAAAAACACCTTCCGCTTCTCCACCTGTCCGCGGAGAATTGGCTCACTCAAACCCCGTCGCGGCAGTTCAGCCGCAGCAGGTCACCATGAAACCACCCTTTTAATCAACCAAGATCAAACACGGGTGGCTACCAGTAGCCGCAACTGGGATTTGACTGAATCTGGCTTCGACTGGGCAAGCTCGGGCATTGGAAGGTGCAGCCCAAGCACCGAAAGCTCGCCCAAACCAATCTGAGTGTGGGTAGAAAAAGCAGCAGGCTCACCCAAGGCTTTGTAGGCTTTGACTATCCCGCAAGCAAGCTGCACCTAATTCGTGGACCTGCCCGCAGCTGTGAACGAAAGGGTGCCCGGATGAAAGTTGAAAGCCACGGAAAAAGAGAGTGACTGGGAAACGGGCAAGCAATCAGGGTCTCAGGGTACCCTCTATCCCGCTTTGTCCAGCTCCAAGCAACTCTTTGGCCCTTTTTTGGGCGCCCGGCAACTTCCGCGTGGCCTGGCCCGAGGCATTGTGAGCGAGCCACCAAGCAAAAAGGGACCCGAAGTGTGGACTTGAATCCGCTAAACGGCGTGGCACGCTTACAGCCGAAAGACCTGAAAACGACTTCTCAGGTAACCCTTCATTGGCGATTTGGAGGACTAACTTGGGGATTTGAACCCCTGGTTCTTGTAAAAGGGTAGATGGGAAACCGCACCACTCATTGGTCTGAACTTCTTCCGTGGGCTCAGGACATGAGACTCCAAAACAAACAAGAGCCTCCCCAAAAACAAAACAAGACACACCAAAACACTACCCCCCCCCCGACCAAAAAAACAAGATAAGCTAAAAAACGAAGAACAAAAAGCATATCTCGCCCATTCCTCCAAAACCAACTTGGACCATTCCTCCAAAACCAGCTAAAGACCCCTGTGCCATTAAGACGCCTGAACCATTCCTCCTAAACCAACTAAGGACCCATTGGCCACCCCTATTCCAACCAACGACTCCTGGACAATCCCTCCTAAATCAACTGGACTGCAACTGCTGCAGCCGTGTCACCCAGTGACACTTGCGATCATAGCAATATTCAAATCACCTCGACAAAACAGTTGGACTGGATTCTCTTCTATTTATTGTGGGATTTCTCTTCTTGACCTGAGGACTGACAAAGCGGAAATCGAACAGTGTTAACCATCACAATGAACATTGGGGTGAGGCCCCACAATGAACACATGTCTCCTTGCTCGGTCATCAAATACGTGGGAACTGGAACCAAGCTCGGCTCCCCAAACCTGAAACGGCGAAAAGAACCAAGGAACAGCCCAGGTTTTGGACCAAAACGTGCGACCTCTTCACGCCCAACACGTCCAACAGGTCAAAAACACGTCAAGCACTCCGTGCGCGGTGCGCGCGGAGCATGCGCGCTGCATGCGCGGAGCATGCGCCGCGCCCGCAGGCCGCGCGCCTCGTGTGGCCGCCAGGTGCAAGGGCTCGGCGCCCCCGTCGGTGCGAGCCGTGGCGCTGCGCCGCGACTCCACCTGAGGATTCGGCGCGGACAGCGGACGAGGCGGCCGGGAGGAACGGCGGGGCGTGCGCCGTGCGCTATTTGGAGGGGGGGGCCCAAGTAATGTGGATGGATGGGTGGTCTTTGTTTCTCTTTGAAACAAAGAAAAACGAGGGGAAGCTCAAAACAAGACGAGCTGGGTCTACCATGTCCCTGACGGGACTTAGCTCCGACAGGCGCCCTCTAAGGTACATTTGGATACGAATAGAAATCATCTTGCCATTCAAATCCTCCGGATTAAGTTTTTTGAGAGATCCATGTTTTTGTAATATGGGTTGAGCGTAAAGAAATCGCAAATCCTAAGGCCTGAAGGAAGAATGACCCTTAAACACATGCACACAAACGATCCTAGAAGGTCATGATCATAGAACTTGTTTCTCATTACTAGTCCAATCATCTTGCGAAGTTTTCCTGGAACCCCTAAGGCCCTAAGAGAAACTGATCGGTAGGCAGTTGGTTCCCAAATATCTCCACAGAAAGCTTAGACCTGAGACCCCAAGCGTAGACTTGAGACCAAGAGAAACATGATGCCCTCGATCCACCAAGCGCGGGCGGCCCCTTTTCCAAAAGCTAAGGTTTGGTGATCCCCCAGAACCTCTCACTGCCATGCGGGCAGGTTCGAAGAGTAAAAGATCATGGACGAATTTGCAAAGAAGCCCGCTGTGCAGGACTGCTCTGGGGTAAACGATTGGAACCAACCTGCAACCAAACACATCTGGTTTCAAGCAAACTCACCCAACAAGGCCACCTATGTTCTCAGTGAAGTTCTAGATGTTTAAGGTTGGCTTCGTTTTTTTGTTTTCCGCTTGAGGCCGTTGGACACACCTGCCGGAGGTTGCCACTGAACCTTCCAGCCGCCAAATGAAGGCAAGGTGTGCCCCCTGTCCGCCGAAACAAAGGGCAAAACAAGCAACGGTTGGCTTGGGGTAAGGGGGGTAGGCCTGTGGATGCACAAACATAGCTGAAAAGGAGAGCCTGCTGGAATTCCATTCTGCCCTCCAAATCCCAAATTGTTGATGGACATTGGTCAAGGGAGAACTTCGAAAAATCAACCAGAATGGTATGGGATCTGTTTTGCCTCTGGCCCTAAACTCGAAGTAGACCTACCAAGTCTGGACAGCGGACCGCATAATTATTTTGCCTTGGGCCTCCCTTGTAAAATCTAGTGTTGGCCTGCCACATCTTTTTCAGGCCTCTATTTGCAGGTATTGGTTTTGGAGGTATGGAGGTTACCTACCACTTATCAACGAATCGCTTATGAAAGGGACAGGCGCACTGTTTTACCAGCTTTCATTGGTCAAGCAAATCCCACACCTGACAATTCTTTTTTGACACGCCCATATAAGTGGAACCCCTTGCGCCAACCCCAACCTGAAAAGTAAAACACCTCCCCCCCCAAGCAAAAAGGTAGACATGTAAGGGCTGGTGGGCAAGTTTCTGCCATGGCGAAAAATGGCAGGCCACGCAATTTCAGTGTGGAAAATCGCAAGCTACGTATGCTCACGCAAAAATTCGCCTTGCGCGTTCCGCGCCTCAAGCAGCTCTCGAAGCGCCCGAGTTTTGCCTACGGACCGTTTCCGGAGCGAGGTTCGCACAATCGTGTTCTAGTTTGTCTACTTGTCTGGGGGGCGTGAAAGATTTCAGGTTCTGGTTGCGGTGGTTGTGGTGGTGGTGGTGGCGGCGGTGGCGGCGGCGGCGGTGCGGTTGCGCTTGGCGTTGTGGTTGTGGTGGTTGTTGTGGTTGTCGTCGTCGTGGTTGCGGTGTCGCTGTGGTCGTGGTTGTAATTTCGGTTGTTGCTGTTGTTGTTGCTGTTGTTGTTGCTGTTGTTTCTGTTGCCGTTGCTGTTGCTGCTGTTGCTGTTGCAGCTGTTGTTGCTGTAGTTGCTGCAGCTGTTGCTGTTGTAGCTGTTGTTGTAGTAGTTGTTGTTGTTGTTCCTTCCGAGCCGAGATAACGCCGTGCTCGGCACCGTCACAAAACACTGCAAATCACATGGTTTTTCTGTTTCGCACGCCAAACACATTGGTATTTGCGGCGTTCTGGTGCCTTCCCGATCCTCCCGTGCAGCACCTTGCTTCCTTGCTTCCTTGCTTGCTTGCTTGCTTGTTGTTGGGGTTCCTGTCGGTGTTGGTGTTTTGATCTGCATTTTTTAAGCGGAGGGGGTTGTCTAAATAGCGCGGATTGAAACGGGGTTTGTTGGGAGGCCTTTTTTGTGGCGGGGCTGTGAAGTGTCTTGTTGGCTGTTTGTTGGAGGTGTTTGCTTATGGCTGTACTCTCCCTTTAATGGGCTACTTGTCAATTGCTTCCTTTTGGGGGAAGTTGCGCTGAGCTTCCTTTTGGTGTAGCGGACGTGGGCATGCCTGTTCTGGAGTGAAACCCAAACAAACTACTGAGATTTGGGGAGAGGCAGGGGGTTGCGAAGCAAGTCTCCCCACACCGCGGGCGAGCCCTCTGAAAACCTGTCAGGAAGATTCACTGCGGGCTGAATGGATTGGAAGATACACGATTCTTTGTTGGGAACCCTTGGTGGGCATCATTTACGTTGGGATTTGTGTCCACCACTTTCAAGAGGTTCCCTTTTACAGTTCATAGCCAATGCGTCCGGGCATGTGCGCTCACGGATTCTTCCCCAGGACGCGTCACGCACGGTTGTCAAGTCGGACCAGAAAAACGAGACACGCGCAAAAGGTTTTTGCGCCAAGGCAAGCAAAGTTCCAGCATTGCGGGTTGAATGTCCGGCAGGCTGATCAATCCGCAATGTGGCATGGCAAAATGTGACTGTCCAGCTGTGTTTCTGCAACGTTAACTGCTTTTAATATGTGCAATTCCGGTTTGCCTTGCCAAATCGATTGAAACTTGCGGCATCCGGTAGACAACGTGCAAAGTATGACGAGCTGCCTCGATGCCATCTCACTTAGGTCAATAAAGAAGTCCAGACATGCCTGCACAGCTGTTTCCATGCAAGCTAAGACCAAGCATGTTGATAGAAGAACAGCAGCCGGAGCTGGATCGGTGCTACCCGCGCTGCTGCACCCGCCACGCAAGCCCTAGACGCGACGCCAGCATCAAGCACCCGGGCTTGCCTTCGCATGCCCTTGCTTGGCTGGGAGCTGTTGCAAAATCACGACAAGGCTCACGTTCTTTGGGTGCGATAGCCTGCCGCACGTGGTTCTGACGTCAGCCTACCCAGGGACTTGCCTGCGCGTTGGAATCACTTCGCCCAAGGATTGCGCGTCGTGCCGCTTACTGTTCCAGAAATCGTGCCGATGCAATATGGCGGCGTTCCAGCGGGTGTGGAGACTGGAGTCAATGAACTCTTGCAGCCCAGTTCTCAGAGCAAGCTTTCATGTTGCACTAAGTCCAGGCCAAGAAGTCTCTATTTCGCAGTTGCACAGCTTCCCAAATCTCAAGCTGCACCTGCGAATGGCGAAATGTGGACCCCAAGTGCCCCCTTAGCAACTTTCAAGCTGTAAAAAGAACATCATGCCGAAACAAGGAAGCAGCAGCGTCAGTTCAAATGTGAACCCTTGGTATGAACTCCTAGTTCACAAGAACTCGCCATTGGCCCTACTTGACTTTAGCGAACAAGTAGTCATCCATCATCCGAGACAGGCTAGAGAAGCGGCCCCCAGTCTTTGACTTTGGCAATCGGAACATAGCGGGCCCTTTGATGGGCCCCTCCACCCACCGACATGGCCATGGCCAACCTGTGACTTCCTATGCGATCAATCCCTGGGCTGACCACTATCCCTAACGGCCACAAATGGGTGTGCTTTGTACTTCCAAAACGGATTTCTGTTGCCCTTCATTTCCCGGCAAAAACCGCCAAACATGTCGGTATTGGTAGTTTTCCTGTTGGTGTCCCTCCCCCCCCCCTAAGAAAAAAAAGAAGAAAAAGACAACCCATGGCTAATTCGGTCATACAACACATGGCTAATTTCTCACCACCTAAGAAACCATGGTTGAAACCACAACGTTTGTTGATATATTTGCGTTGGGGAATCAAACCATTCCGTTGTTTCTGAACAGTGGTGCAAAGTGGATTTCGTCCATCCACAGTAGTAACTTACCCCCTCCAAAAAAACACAAAAATGTCGGTATTGGTGGTTTTCCAGTTGGTGCCCCTTTCCCCCCCAAAAAACACACACACAAAACCAGAAAACCCATCATTAATTCGGTAGGAACCTCCCGCCTTCAAAGGCGGCGAGGTGCACAGGCCTGCGAGCTGGGAGCTGGAACTGATCCCCATAGCAGTCAAGAGCTGGGGTCGTGATGTTCGCGGTTTCTGGAAGGCAGAAAGCGGTCGGTCAGCGCAATGGGCAAAGATCTACCAAACATCTCCGTACATCATACATCCACTTGTTGTCCGAGCGTGCGGTCCATTTGAAAAGCTGCCCTGTGTCAAATAACCAGTGCAGGTTCCTCTTGGAGGCAACCCACACTCAACCAAGCCTTCAGGAAAAGACGAGTTGGGCCCAGCCCCTGTTTCGTTCAATGCCCTGTTCACCGGCTCCCAGCGATCCGGTTCCTTAGGTTTCACACAAAGTCACCTCCTCATGTGGTAGGCTAAAAGGAAGCAACAAAAAAAACATGCGTTGGAACTCTCTCTTGACAGCACGGGATGATACAAACAAACAGCTTGATTCGGGGTATGCTAAAGCATGGCGAAACAAGTTGTTTGACTGGGCAATCCAATGGTTCAGCTTGCTGTGCGGTGTAGTGGTAACGGTGTTGTCTTTGCAATGAGCTGAAGCTCAATGGAATAGGTGGTGCCGGTGGTGCTCTTTGAATTTGCCTTCCGAACAAAAAGCAGCTGTTGCGCACGCGCTGCCTTTGAACAAATTCAAGCCTACCTAAAACCTGTGCAAATTACCACAATTCAGAAATAAGCACTGACCCCTCCCTCACTGGCGTTTCTTAGCCTGGCGTGCTAGTAGTCATTGTCAATTCGTCAGGTGGCGAACGTTCTCCGGGATGTTTTTGTCTTGAATCGTCCTGCACCAATGGTAAAACTTAAAAAATAAGGTTCCCTTCTTCTACCAAGGTCACTCAGCCACTTGTGGCATGACTTGAATAAGAGTGGCCCTTTTTTTGAGATTCTTGAAAGGGAGGATTTCAAGTGGGCCGCACTCCACTCAACAGACGCCCCCGCCCGAAATGCCGAAATGCCGGTCCACTGAACCGCTGCTGGACGGTTGACGGTTGGTCCCCGATTTGAAAAACGACGCAGCAATCAGCTTCCCTTTTTTGCACGTGGCGGGGTACCTTGAAATCAAAGCCATCATTAAATCAGCTTCCTTCCGTTTGGATTGGTCGTTGGGTCGGGGTGGCTTCCCATTTGCGCGCTACAAGAACCAAGGGTTCAACCCAAACCACCAATCCAAACCACCAACTTGGGGTTTCCTGAGTTGAAGCCTCTGCCCAATGCGCAGGACGAGGGAATTCACCGTGGCAAGCCGGGAAGCCAAACCATGTCCTTGATTTACAGGCAGCGGAATCTGTTTCAAGAACCGCCGCTTCCTTTTTGCCGTCATCTAAGCGTCAAACCGCCCCTTCTCCCAGTTTGGCCGACACCCAGCAACCTTGCCGGTGCTCAGTGGAAAATGGGGGAATGAACCGGAAGAGGATTTTGTTTTTAAAGGAAGCCGGGGTCATTCCAACTCATTCCCTGCCGAGGACCAGCAAGTACTCAGTTGTTCAGCGACCCTGGAGAAAAAAAGGGAACCCTTTTTGGGGAAGGCCATTCTTAGTGGGGCCTGCACCAAAAAAAAGAGGAAAAAGGGTGCCACTGAACAGCTGAGAGTAACGATCCGCCCTTTGCCTGGCACCGTTCCGGTCTTTGGCGCCCGGAGACGCCCGGAGCTTCAACAACTCCCTGACGCGAAGGCGCGCTGATGGGGATGGGGTCCAAGAGGGAAACCAGATCGGGTTGGGTGGTCCGCCATTTCCCTTCGCGGCTCCTTAGGGGTGTTTAGACTGTTTAGATGTTTTCAGTTGGTTCAGCGGGTGTTCCCTTCCTGGTCCCTTTCCTGGGTCGTTCCCAGCCATTTCCCTGCAACCTCCCAAAGTGGCGATCGTTTCAACTTGTCCATGGTTGCGTGTGGATTGGCCATCCAGAAAGGTGGCAATGCACAAGTAGTGATTAAGAGGATTCAATAACTCAAATATCATGGTTGTCAGGCCTTGTCAAGGAGGAACTGGGCCGACCAACCACAAGCCCAAATAGATATCAGCCACTCTGCGGGCCCAGTACTGCGGCTGGGCACCATCCACTTTGCACCGCTCTAGGATGGATGATAATGTTGGTCAAGAATGGAAGAGTTTGCGTATCAACAGAAGGGTGTATGTATGCACGCCTGTATGTATGTATGTACGTACGTGCATACATACGTACATACGTACGTATGTATGTGTGTCTAAATGGAAACGCCGCAAAAGGCCTACGGGTTATATATATATATATATCTGCGATTGGGGTCCTGGAAGCCCAGCGTTAAGCAGGAAGCACACACACAACACATAACCACCACATGTGCTGCGATGCGAGCAGCTCAGCGGGTGCCACGTCAAGACCGCTCACTCTGACAATAACTCGCTCAACCTGAAATGGGACGAGAGGAATCTTCATTGGGGCCTCGGCCTGAGCTCGTTTGCTGAAGGGTCGCCCAGGCCGCCCAAAATGCAAAGCCGAGTGCCTGACTGAATGCCCCAACATGGGCTCGAGCCAGGCGTGCGCTCTGTCAATGAGGGAAACCCCCTCGCATGTGCCCCAGAAACGTGTATCCAACATGCCGTGGCTTTCACAAAACGCCGGGCTGAAATTTGAAGCCAATGCAACGTGATACACTTGATGTTTCCTGGGATGCCGCTAGAGCACAGTGCTGACTAGTGAGCTTCTTTTCGGGGGCTGAGGACTAGGCCCTGCTAGAAAAGGGAGCCCTTTCGCACCCGAGGTTCCAAGCACAAAGGGTGCAATCGCCTGGAATCGCCTGGAGGGTGTTCCGCAGCCTGTCCCTTCGGTCCCTTCTGGCTCTTCGACTTTGCCTAAGCCCGAGCTCTCCCGTCAACGTCACGCCGGCGCTGCTTGACCATGCGCTTGTGCCCCCTGTGGGCCGCCCAGTGCAGGGGCCTCGGGAAGTCGGAAGGCTTAGGTCATTGGCGCGACAGCACAAGTGAAGGTGTTTGGCAAAGTGGTTCAAGTAACTCAGACGCCCAGTGAATTTCCATGTTTTTTGGGTTTTTGTTTAACCAAAAAAACAAAACAAAAAAACAAAAACACAAAAAACGGCATCCTTGTTTGGTTGGTTGAGTTAAAAGGGAACCCTTCCTTCAAGAAAAGGGAAAATGGGCACCGCGGGGCAACTGGGAAACGAGGCGCGAAGAGAATATGTCGGGTGAACGTGATGTTTGATGTCTGCAAACTAACGAAACGCAGCCCGTTCAGGTTGAGCCTGCGGTCATGGAAGAGTCCAAGATGGTTTCCTCTTCCCCCACCCCCAAACAAGCAGGCCCCTAGGATATGAATGGTAGTTATATACACTGGCGAACGAGAGAACCCTTCTGTGGCTTATGTCCCCCCAGTTTGACGTTGTTGCCGTGGCGCAGCCCAAGGACCTAGGACGAGAAACGGATGCCAAAACTTGGTTGCTCTTAACCCCCCTGCAAAAAGTTTAACTTTTTGGCGGTTTCGTGGAAAACTCCTATATTTCCCAAAAAGTTAAAGTCTAAAGATCCAACCCAATAGCAGTCAAGAAAAATAACGCATCTGCAAGTTCCAGGACAGCTGCCCTTGTGGCAGCATGGGCAAGGGGAAGAAGGAAAAAGCTAGGGGACGGGCATCACCAGCCAGCATCCGTGGCATCACCAGCCAGCATCTACGCAAGGTGCGACCACCCCCATCACCGACCCCAACCCAGCCCACTTAAACACAACTTGAGCGGCAAAGTCGCTGTCTGCCAAGCTTGAGAAACCTTACCCCTTAAAACTCCAAGGATTGGGGAAGTTAATCTTTTACAGACATATAGCCCATGTTACCCAAAAAGTTGAAAAGTTGTGTTTCTAAGAGGTAAGAAACCTGAACTAGGGAATATGGGCAGCCCAGCCTGCCAAAACCCGAGCTCCGCACTGCTTGCCCTCTCGGTCCTGCAAAGGCAAGCGTGTGACTTGGGGCCCCTGGGAGAGAAAGTTGAACCCAAACAAAGTCAAAATTGGTCCTGTTGCAGCAGCCCGGAACCTCTGAAAATCTGGGGAAACCTCCTCCAGAACCATTCTGAGCCTATCCCTAAGCTTCCTGTGAAAAACTTCAGTCAAATCCATCTTTCAACCGAAAGGACACCTAATTGTCTGCAAATTCCGGAATATCCCCAAACCCTGCAAGTAAGAAATCCGCACATAACCCGTGTCCTTCACCGCCAAAGCCTCCGCCTTGTCATCCTCCCCCTGCGAACTTCGCACGTGCCCACGACTACACCGGCTCTTCTTTTTTCGGCAACAACACCTCAATCGACATCCTTCAGTTGCATCTCACGCTGAAAGGGCAACCAGCTTTTGAGGAAGTCCACCCTCCCTCGTGGAAGCTGACAGGAGGGTGTTGGAAGACGATTTTGGATTCATCTGCTGGCTCCAAGCGCCCAGCCAACAAGCTGTTCACCTCCCATGAGCCAGGCTTAGGAATAAACACACATGTCCAGCAACATGTGGGAAGCACAGGCAGCTCGTTGTCACCCTTGGGCCCCTAGCACAGCGCAGCATGGATTAAAACCAACTTGCCAGCTAGCACCTACCAGGAGCCCCAACCAGCCAGGAAAAAACCAACCAACCTACTCCGAAAAGCAAATTTGAATACCCCAGCTCCAATCGGCTCCTTCCAACCACCACAGCCTAGCAAGCAGATCCTCAACAGGCAAGCCGAGAAACCATCCAAACCGTTTTGTGAACCTTCGAAATCTACGGGCGCTGCCCTGGCAAAGAAAAGGGAGCATCTGCTTGATTCGTTTTCTTGACCAAAGGGCTTTCGGCGCCTCGGAAAACCTCAGAAAATTATTTGCACCCCAGGCCTCCGCCCCATGGGAGTGATGGGTTGCGGCCCTCTTTCTTCTGGGAAAAAAACGCCCCAGGCGACCAGAGCGTCATGGGCATCTCATCAATTTTTCGTCCGGCGCTGGTGCCCGGGTTTTCAGCACCCCGGATCTGAGCTGGAGCACGCGAAGTTAGAGGGAAATGGCCCTAGAATGCTAAATGCTATATAGCCGTATGTCATGCGTTTCTTGCTGGTGCCCAGTAGGAAATGAGGGAATGAATCTGGATGTGCCCTCAAAGAAAACGACAAGGGATGGTTACCATCGGATGGTTTATAGGGGTCATTGAGCGTCAGCAATATTTATTTATGTCTTTCGTATCTGAATGTTTTTGGAATTCGATTTTGGGTAGCTTCCGGCATCCCACTTCAAGTTCTGTGGTGCTGCGGAGCAAATCCGGGGCGCGCTGCTTCATAAAGTGGCTTAAACAGATGACATATGGGTGTCTCTGAGCTGTCCTCGCATTCCCTGGTCAAGTTTTACTCTTAAACGTTTAGTGCGTTAAACGAAACCCCCACTAAACCCGAAAACTTGAGAAGCTAAGGGGATGGCTGGGAAGCACCAAGTTCTGAGGACGACATTGCTTGAACGAAGCACCCATGGAGGCAAAGCGACGGCGGCATCCGGCATCTGACAACTGCCTTAGTGGCAATTGCTCCAATGCCGGCACCAACCTCGCTCAAATACAAAATCCCTGAGCCTGTGAAATTGGGCGCTCACAGTGGCTCACAGCGTCAGCTGCCAGATCTGCGAATTGGAAAACGTTCATTCAACGCCCTCCTCGTCTGTTCCAGGCCTCGAAACTTCAAGGTCAGCCGATGATTTGTGGCTAACAGCAACCTGACATAAGCATCATGAAACAGAAGATCTCTGCGTGTAAGAAGCCTTCATCACAATTGAGATTGTAACTTGTCTCGTGAAGTCGCTAGCGTGCCGGAGCTGATTGCATGCAGGTAAGTAAAAACAGCTTTTCCCCCACAACGATCTCAAACCCAGCTTGGCTGAAATGTGATAACACCACAGGCAAAACTGCTAAAGTAAGGAGGCGTTGGCGGCCTCGTTGCCTCGAACCGTTTGCAGCATTAGTATTCACCCCTGATTTTTCACACCCCTCGCTACACGATCCCAGCAGCTGCCACAACAGCACTACTAACATGATGTATACTTTTTGGACTTTATTGGGGAAAGCACGACAAAACAGGCTAACGCATGCAGCAAAGCCTGCCTGCCTGCCTGCCCGCCTGCGTGCTCGCTTGCGTGCTTGTTTACCAGAAAAAAAACTCAAACGCAACTCAGATGCTGGATAACACCACAGACATGTGTCTGTGTTTTGTTTGTGTGTGTGTGTCTGCGCGTTTGTGTGCTTTGCCTGTGTGTTGGTGTTGGTGTGTGTGTGTGTGTCTGCGTGTCTG
>CAUJNA010002502.1:210108-272608 GCA_963377175.1 Effrenium voratum | reverse complement strand
GCAGCACTGCTCCAGCACCTGCTGCTCCAACCCAGCCACCGACAGCATTGCCTGCTTCCCCACCTGGGCAGCCTCCTGCATGGCCTCCCCACGCAGCTTCACCAACCGCAGGCCGTCCTCAAAGCTCAGCACTCCCGCTGCGCACAACGCCGTGTACTCGCCCACGGATAGTCCAGCCATGCACCGCGGCTGCTCTGCCGCGGCCTTGTTCTGGAACTTCAGCTTGCAAATGCCAGCGAGGCCCCCAACAAACATGGCCGGCTGGCAGTACTTGATTTCAGCCAGCTTGTCCGCTGGCCCCTTCAGGCACATATCCAAGAGGTCATATCCCAAAATTTCTTTGGCCTGGGAAAGCATCTCCTTCACCTCTGCGTTGTCCTTCACGCCATCCAACATGTTGACATACTCACCGCCTTCCCCTGGAAAAATCAATGCTATTGGCAAGGTCTCCTTTGTGGCCTTGTCAGCTTTGTCGGCCCTTGCGGCTTTCGCTGCTGCGGGGCTTTTCGCTGCAGCCTTTGGCGCAGTCGTTTCGGACGTTGGCTCAACCTTAGGCTCACGCTCATGTGTGTTGGCGTGTTTGTGCTTGTGTGTGTGTGTGTGTTCAACTTGGCTGCTCTACTTGGCGATTTGGATTGGTGGTTTGCTATTCTTGGTTTTTGCCCCTTTTTGGAATTGCGTTTTGGTTTGTTCAGCCAGCATATGTTTGGAACTCTGGGGCCAAACTCCTTCACCTGACTCCGATTGTTTGGTGATTTTGCCCCATGGTGCTTTTTAGTAAACGTAGGTACACACATCATGAATGTGACATGAAAACTGAATGAACGCAATAAGCACATTTTACCCAGTCACACGCAGCATGACATCAACTTGACTCGCATGCAGTAGGAAGACAAAGGGGAATCTGACATGACAGCCGTATGAATACGACGTCACTCTCACATCGGCCACATATTCACCCAACGGTGGGCTACGCAGCCCCAGCCCGAGCCAGCAGTGTCAGGCGGGCCGGGGCTGCAGTCCCGCGAAAATGACTGAATCCGACATGAATCCAACATGAATCCAACATCAAGATGGCATCAGCATGAAAACAGCACGAATTCAATATCAGCCACTTTCGAAAACGACATGGTTATGCCTGCAGTCAAAACCAAACCCAAAGGTAAATCTGAAGTTTGAAATTGGATTTCCAAATTGGCGATTTGGATTTATAGGCCGCCAAGCTCTAGAGCCCGGCTGATGTCGAACTTGTCTGATTATGGAAACCACGCCGTTTTAGATCCCCATGTTATGCGCATTGTACATGCGATCTCTTTCAAACCCACATCGCCGAACAAAAACCCTGTTACAAAAGAGATGCTCTCTCTCTAGCGTGGGGCACAGTGACCCACGCGCAGGAAACCGAACAAACTGAGCAGGCTGAAATACCGGCCTACCGGTGGGAGAGCCGACCAAAGGGAAAGGGGTGCGAGTGCACACCATTCGTCAAATAAACAAATATGCATGCTAGTGCTAAATAATTTTCAGACCCGGTGCTGTAGCTGACACCTAGCAAACCGATGTTGAAAACATGCTGGATTCACGCCGAATCCACGGTTTAAGACTGACGCCGAATCATGCCAGAATCACGCCGAAACCACGCCGATGTCCCGCAGAGAGCTCCAAGCTACTCACACAACATGAGCTTCATGCCGGAATCACGCAGAAACATGTCTGAGTCAGACTAACACTCACTCTGTTAACCTGTGAGTCGGTCAGTCAATCATGTAAAACTGTGAGTTGATGGTTGGTTAAGCCACACAAAGGTAAACATTAACAAAGACTTGTGACTGATAATTGATTTGTCACCCACACACACACACACGCAAATAACACGCCATGATTTATGACGTTGACACATGTACGTGCATTCATGCAACAAGTGATCCAAAAAAAACACACACACACACAGAGACGCACAGAGACGCACAGGGAGACGCACAGAGACGCACAGAGACGCACAGAGACTCAGAGAGACACGCAGAGACACACAGAGACACGCACAGAGACACACAGAGACACGCACAGAGACGCACAGAGACACGCAGAGACACACCGGGACACACCCACAGGGACACCAAGCCGCAGAGAGAGAGAGACACCGAGACACACCCACGGAGACACAAGGAGAACACACAGAAAAGAGAGAAGCATGGAGACACACGGAAACACATGGTGAGACACGCGGAGAGGCACACACAGAGAGAGATAGAGACACACAGAGACCCAAAGCACAGAGACACATAGAAACACACACACACACACATCAGGTTAATTACACTTAATTGGTGGTCTGGATTGGTGGTTTGCTAGTCGGGGCTTTCGCTTTTTGTTGAATATTTGCAGTTATGGCAAACACTACAGCGACTGCAAGGTGTGTGTGTCTCCGCGTGTCTCTGTGTGTCTCTGTTTGTCTCTGTGCGTCTCTCTGTGCGTCTCTGTATCTTTGAGTGTCTCTGTGCGTCCCTGTGCGTCTCTGTCCGTCTGTGCGTCTCTGTGCGTCTCTGTCCGTCTGTGCGTCTCTGTGCGTCTCTGTGCGTCTTTGTGCGCCTCTGTGTGTCTCTGCGTGTCTCTGAGTGTCTCTGTGCGTCTCTGTGTGTCTCTGCGTGTCTCTGCGTGTCTCTGTGCGTCTCTGTGTGTCTCTGTGCGTCTCTGTGTGTTTCTGTGCGTCTCTGTGCGTCTCTGTGTGTCTCTGTGCGTCTCTGTGTGTTTCTGTGCGTCTCTGTGCGTCTCTGTCCGTCTGTGCGTCTCTGTGCGTCTCTGTCCGTCTGTGCGTCTCTGTGCGTCTCTGTGCGTCTTTGTGCGTCTCTGTGCATCTCTGTGTGTCTCTGTGCGTCTCTGTGCGTCTCTGTGTGTCTCTGTGCGTCTCTGTGTGTTTCTGCGCGTCTCTGTGCGTCTCTGTCCGTCTGTGCGTGTCTGTGCGTCTCTGTGTGTCTCTGTGCGTCTCCGTGCGTCTCTGTGCATCTCTGCGCGTCTCTGTGCGTCTCTGTGTGCGTCTCTATCTGTGCGTCTCTGTGCGTGCTTGTGCGTGCGCGCGCGCGTCTCTGTGTGCGTCTCTTTTCGCCTGTGTTCGTCTTTGTGCGTCTCTGTGCATCTCTGCGCGTCTTTGTGCGTCTCTGTGATTGCTTGTGCATGCGTGCGTGCGTCTCTGTGCGTCTCGGCGCGTGCTTGTGCGTGCGCGCGGGCGTCTCTGTGCACGTTGCTTGTGCATGTGTGCCTGCGCGAGCGTGCGCGTGTCCCGCGCGTGCGTGCGTGTGTTCGCGTGCCTCTGCGTGCGTGCTTGCCCGCGCGTTCCTGTGCGAGCGTGCGTGCGTGCGTGCGTGCGTGCGTGCGTGCGTGGCTGGCTGGCTGGCTGGCTGGCTGGCTGGCTGGCTGGCTGGCTGGCTGGCTGGGCCCCTCCGCGAGCACCTTCTCCACCCAAGCTTCCCTCGCCTCCTTCGCCCTCTCCTTTTTCATTTCCGCTTCCTTCCTTTGCCTTTTCTCCTCTTCGTCCTCATTCTCTTCGTCTTCCGCCTCGCCCAATTCCTTCTGCCCCTGCGCTGTCGCACGGGCTCTTCTGCAACCATGTGAACGCTGTTGGTCCATCTCTGCTTTCTTGGCCTCATCTTGCGTGCTCACCTTTTCCGCTGCCCTTTGCGCATAAGTCCTGCGCACATTCTTGGGCGTCGCAATACAGGCAATCCTCAGGGTGGACAGCTTAAACATGACGCTGGTGAAAGGAAACCCACTTTGAGGTTTTACAATGCCGAAAGAGGCAATATCCAAACACAACCACGGGAAAATATAAGGAACCCTGTCAAACTCCTTAAGGTGGACAGCTGCTCCATAAATTCGGCCAGACCATCCGTCATCTGCTTGATGTGATCCCTCCTTTGCACCAGGCGCACATCCTTGGGGAACAGCTCGTGCAACTTGCTGCCCCCCAGATCCTTGCCCATGGGAAGCAACCATCCGGCGCATCAAGGAAAGCTGACTCCAAACGAATCAAGGCGACTTACCGGCATTGAAAAACCACCTCACAACCAAACAAGAACAGAAACACCAACTCCCAAGCCCAAGTCAAAGCCAGAAAGCAAACTCCAGTGACAAGTGCCACAAGGATTGCCACTGCGAGATCAGGCTCCATCCGCCAGGACTCCTGAAGCTCATTGCCCAGCTCCTCGACCATGTAGAACTTCACAAGCTTGGCTGCCATCTCTACGAAGCCTGACTCACTCGCCCAAAGCACCTGGAAATTTAAAATTCATCTCTTGGAACCTTTTTTTGGGGTTGGCACTAAAAGGAAAACCCGAAAGGAAACCAACCATTGCAGGGGTTCCCCTCATTTAGAGTCATAGCAAGGGGAGCCATGACATTTTCCCTAGTATAGGACCTACTTGGTGAGCTGGTTGTCCCCCAAATCGGTGAGCTTGCAATAAAACAAATGCAAAACAAAACATGGGTTCAGGGGGCGCTGCGCACATGATTGTTCTCGGTGCGGTGACGCTGGAGTAGGTATCACGTAAGCCCCACCGACTTAACGAATTTCGAACCCATCCTTTCGTTTTTGTTTTGCGGCTTCGCGTTTGCCCCAGAATCCAAAATTGAAAGCTCAAAGCTGTTCTACACTTTGATTGCTAGTTTTGCTCAGAATTTTTCGACTTTCCAACTCTTTTGCTCCTCAACAGTTTGCCTTTCGATGTGATGTCCACTCCAGTTGCTGAAGTGGATACTTTCGATTGTGTGTTACGGCTAGGCTCCAAGTCTGGAAACACTACTCTTGAACTGGTTGTGCCTTACCGTCAGAATCCAAGAAGTTTGGCTTCAAAAAAGCAATGCTAAAATCGAATTGGTTTCATTTTGGGATCCGTGTTCAAAACACGCCCCCCCCCCCACCAAAAAAAACAACCTTCAAACTCAGGCCCTCAAACCCTCAAACCTGCAAAGCCTACTACCCTCACAGAGCGGCTGCAGAACAGAATAGAGCCTATCTCTCCCAGCCCCCCCCCCCCCTGTAGCGAAAATAGGGCCCAAGCATAAGCAAACTGAGTATCCTGGTTGAGCTGTGACATTCGCACGCAGACTGCAGGATTGCGCAGGCAATGCGGTAACAAACCAGAGGCTGCAAGCATGTTAGCCTTAGGGGTGCGTATGGACTCAAGCAAAATACAAACCCTAGCCAAGGAAAACCTTAGACACAAGCTGTTTTGAACGGCAGTCTTGTGTGCATCTTCTGGTGTGAGGCGAACTCACTGGAGCAGTGATGCTTCTGTCACATGCTCAGGTGGACCCTTAACTTGACCTCTTCACACACCAGATGGATGGATCGACAATATGAGACTGCACCAGCTAGTGTATTAAATTTGTGTTTGGCGTGGCGCAGGCTCCATTTATTCTTGTGCTTGGCATGTGTCAGTATTGGGAGCCATCAACATGAATTGTCTTGCGCCTTGTCTCGCCCACAGTAGTTTCTTTACATGGGCCGGCCGTTGCACTGTTCGTCATTGAGTCGGGTGTGAGTGACGACCCGGTTCCTCTCATGCGTGACTGATTTCGAACTACGAACGAGCTTCTTCTACCGGTGCCGCGGCAGGATGTAGTCGTTGGGGCCCCTCGCGGATCAGCGGCTGGTTGTAGTCGAAGTCCCGGCTCGCGGGTCAGCTGCTTGTCCACTCGCGAGAGCAGCCCGTAGGCCCCCGGGCCGCGCCGCAGGCTCAGCACGATGGAGCCATCCGCCGTCGCGCGAGCCCGCGCGCCGCCATCCGCCGCGTCTGTGATTTGTTGCTGCTGTCTCGACCCAGCTTGCCATCTTGTTTCGTGGCCGGCCGTTTTTTGGTCGGATGTGGCGTTGGTGCTGGCCCTCCCCGCACAGACCGGCAAAGAGAGGCTTGGCATTTTGGAGTAGGAGCGCGCCGTCAATCCAACGAGAATGGCATGCCCGTAGGCAACAGACTGCGTTCGTGCGCAGCCTGCTGCCCTTTCGGCACATAATCTTGTTGATTCCCGCAAAAAGAAAAAACTGAGCACACCGGCTTACTGCTTCACATTGTTTTTCACAGTTCACTGTGTGAGAGTTACCGAGTCGTGACGTCGAGATGTTGTGCACGCGGGCGGGCTTGGTGCCAGTTCGGGAAACCGATTTGGCACACAGTCCTCATTGTATTCTGGTCACGCACCTTGCTTTGGGAAACAAACTCTCAGAACGCAGGGCCAACGTCTTAAAATGCTCCCAGAGATAGGCCCGCGCCCTTTTTTCCATAAGCAGAATATTTCATGATTCATCACCAGCCAGCGAAGGAAGAGCTGAAGACGTTCCTCCAAAGGCTGCCAAACAAATGTTCAACTTGCGCCGAACCAGTAAGGGGGCCAAGCCCTGCGGAAAGAGCCAAAATTTGCTGCTGGTGTGTATGGCAAAATGGTCAACAAGTGTCAAGAGCGCAAGATGACGTCCCGTGGGACGCTGTCCACCAAGCTTCCAGCTGAATAAACTGTTGTAAGGGTATTGTCCAATAACCGCACGCACACGTCCGATATCAGCAGCGCGATTGCACCTGTTTTCTCTCACACAGATCGATCACAGGCAAACGTAAGTTCATGCACAACCTTAAGGCCTACTGGTATCTTGAGCCAAATGTGGCGTCCATTGGAATATTACAACCAACAAGAACATGGACCTCAGAACGGCTTCCCAATTTAGGCACGGGGCCAGGAGGGTTTTAACATCCCCCATTTGGGTCGCACTGTTCATCATGCGGTCCAAACATCACAACAAGTCCCAATGGCCACGGCTCTGATTACGAAACTGTGTCGAACATTCTTGCACTCACTATTGCATCGCCGTTTATTCATTGTGAAACTCAGCCGGGTTCGATTAAACCAAAACGCGTGCATCCGCAGATCACTACCACAACGAAGATCCCAGCTGCCGCATTTGCGCATCACGCAGCTGTCATCCACCGAAATGGGTTGGCCAAAGAACTCCATAGCAGCGCATGGTCGTTAGCCATCTGTATATCACCGGCAAAGAAATTGGCGAGCAATATATATGCAAAAAAAGCCATCCCAGATACCACGAATAATGTAAGGAAATGAAATCATCCATGAGGTAATAGTGCCCATCCCTGAATATCCGGAATGCCATAGTCGTCGGAATATGTAAATACATACATAAACATGGTCCTTGGACAAACGAAATCACATCATATCGTAATTCATTCCATCGCAGTGAGATCAATGTGTTGCTGGCAATGGATGGGGTCTGGCCCACACCATGCCGCAAAAGCAACGATGATCCACTTTGACATCACGCAGGCCGATCCACAATGGCCATCCTTGTGATACGTCGACGGAATTCTTCGTCCAAGTTGTGTTGGGCGTCTCGTGCTCGGGCATACTTCCTGTAGTGCTCGTCCGCAAGCCAGTGTCCCTTCCGGATGCACCAATCAAGCAGAGGTCCGTCACATTTGCCCGGGTCTGTGGCCGCAATAATAGCGCTCACGTTGACCTCATACCCAGGTTTACCAAGGTTTAGCCAGGTCCTTGCGAAAGATATGTACTTGCAGTTGAACGCCAGTGCGAAGCACCTGTAAACAATGTCCCCCACTGGATGCTTGCGTTCGCTGACCAATAGCTTCATTTCTTCCTTGGAAATTCGAATGAATTGGTTGCGCTCCTCGACTGTTCTGAAAGTCCTCGATCGAACATTCTGAGAACGAGATATCACATCCTCAGAAGATGGTAAAACAATACCATCACGATCAAGCTCAGTGACGTTGGCATAGCGCGCCAAGTCGTTGTCGATTGTTCGCTTTTCGCCTGAGGCAGGAGCTGATAATGTCTCGCGCGGCCATGTCATTGTCGCGATAATCCCATTCGTTATCTTCCTCTTCGGACACGTTGCCGGATGTGTACCCCTGCGTGCCCATATCATCATCCTCGGGATCATCTTCCATTCCACCACCCTTTCCTTGTGCTGCCGCATTAGCCTTCGCTTCCTTCTGAGCCCGCCTGGCATCACCGGATATGTTGGGTTCATGAGCGTCATCATCGCCACCCGAGCTGACGTTGACGCCTTCTCTCCTTTGGGCTGAGAGCTTCGACTCCGATCTGGCCCTGGGCCGCGATCATCGTCTCCACCCTCTGATGCCTTCCTCTTGGACCCTTGGTTGGCCTGCTCGATCACCAGGGAGTATGGATGCTTGGGCTTGATCATGTTCATGATGTCCAATACCTCTTTTGTAGGTGTCCCGAGCTGAGCAGAAGGCTTGTTCCGTTTCCGGTTCTGTCCCGTCGTGTAGTTCACGTTCCCCACGAGGTGCCGCACGATGGACTGCTCGAACTTGCTCTTGATCTTCCACACATCTCTCCACAAGGGAAGTTCGTGTTGGAAGTATGACATCACTTCGAAGAATCCGAACACCATTTCAGCGACGTCCCCCAAGGATTCCTCATTGGTAGTTTGTCCCAGGAGGTCATACATCGTCCCCTGATCAAGCACGCTCTTGATCCATGATGAGTAGGCCACGTTGCCAAGATCCCTGTCAATCACGTAGATGGTGGTCTTCTCCTCAATCCCTTCGGAATTCCTGCACATGACCACATCCCTGGTTGCGCACAATTGCTTTCCATGCTTGTTGTGACTGTAAAACTGTGCCGCCTGATCCAACGTCATGCTCACGAACCCCACGTGGGACAGCTCCTTCTTCAATTTGGAGTATGCAAGTTCCCGTGTAATCGTGATCATGGCCTGAACATTGTTGACGTCCACCATGAGATGTTGGAGACCCGGGATCGCGACTTTGCACTCTGCGAAAAGTCGTGTATAGAGCTCCCCCCCATTCGTTGATCTCACGACACCGTTCGTGCTGGCATTCCAGTTCGCACAGCAGTTCACGCACGTGTCGGATTCGAGTACCCTTGATTTGTTCCTCTGCATCTCATTCCTGCATAGCTCGCAAATAAAATCGCTGAGCTCGGAGACCGTATACCACCGTAGACGCAGATCATTGGCATCAACGTTCCCAAATGCTTCTTGTCCACTATGACCTTCGTTCTGGCGCTCCTGCTTCCTTCTTGATTGAGCGGTGAACGTTGTCTTGTTCTTCCATATTCTTGGGGACATTGAATTGAAGGTCCGGCTCATTGATGCAAATCTCCTCCAGGTCATTGATGAATTCCAGGCTTGGCGCTAGCGCGTCAATGGACTTCTCCACCAATAGCCGCTTCAGGAGGTAGCATTGCAGATTCGAGGTCCCGGGGATCTTGTAGTTCTTGCCCGCTAGTGCGTGAGCAATGCGCCACATGCGGTCATTCTCGGTCCTGCCGCCTTGCAGATTTCGCTCACCTTGTTGGCAATCGTACCCAAGTCCCCTCTTCCACCATGGAAAGCTACATCGCGGTTCACGCACACAATGACCATGCCTTTGCATACGTTGACGAGGTCAGATACCGCTTTTGATAGGGAGTCAATGATGGGTCTGGCGGTCACCTGCCACCCGCAACCCCTCATGCACATCCAGTCGTAGAGCGACATCCCGATGTGCACCGATATGGGTGAATCATCCGAGTCTCGCCTCCGTCGATCGCAGATGAGCTTTTCCAGCTGTTGCAATCGGGAGATGATGTTCACCGTGTCCGGGTTCGATGAGACTGGCTCGCTCGACCCATAACACGATCTCTCCTCAATGTTCGTCCATCCCTGCTCGTTGACCATCATCTGAAAAGTCTTCGTGTGTCCCTTCGCATTGACGGCTCTCAAGGGCCAATCCAGAACCAGGAAGCTCTTCTTCTGAATCATCATGTCGCGGACCATCGCCCCATCGATGTGTCGTCTCTTCTGTTGTTGGATGATTCGGTTCAACCGTGCAGGTGCGTTGTCACGGTTCTTCTCCGCCTGTATCAGCGCGTTGATGGCTTTGGCGCCCGGGAGGCGCACTCCCAATATGTCGCGTTCATCCCCTTGGCGAGGCATGGTCCGAACACTGTTTGCATAATTGGGTATCCGGTGTTGGCGTTGATGTTGAACTTCACGCTCACGGTTGCGCCGCCCAGGGTGACACCTCCTTCGGACGAGGTATACGTCTCGTACCCAGCTGTGACGTCGGAGATCTCCCACCTTCGTCGTCTCCGCCAGAGTTCATTCGGAAGATGGAGTCGATGATCTCATTGTCAATCTTGTTGGCATCGTCGGCAGACGGCCATCCACTCGATGCTCCCTGCTACCCGCCAGCAGTTTGCTGTCCATGCCCAGAACGGAATGATGATCTCCGCTGTCGCTCCGTTTTCTGCGGTGGCTCTGTCTTTGACGAGCCCATCACCCACCACGTTGGTTCCTCACCATCGGCGAAATCCTCAGGGTACCTTTCCAGCTCCCTGTCTTTTTCGTTGTAGGTGCAGTAGCCATTCTGATCGAAGTCGATCACATGGACCTTCTCTGCCTCTCTCTCAATGTCCTTCGGCCATTTGCCGATCTTGGTTCTCTGCCGCTCTGTCGGCTGCATGTGGCGCCAGGCTGACAGAGTTTATGTTCATCGCGGGCAGCGTGGATGTATAGATCATCTCAATACACCACAAGAAGTCCCTTGCTGCCTCGACCTCTTTGTACAGGTCATTCAGTTCAGACTTGTTCGGCCTAAAGCAGACTTTGTAAGATTGATCTGAAGCATTCTTTTCTCCGATCAACGGCTGCAGCCTCCTCAGGATGAAGGATACACACATAAGTGAGTTCATAGCCCCGATGCATGCATCTGAGATATCCTTGGGAATTGAGCCGCTAATCATCCAGCAAAGAAGGCTACGCTGATGTGCTTGCTCATCCCTCCTCATTGCAAACGCTAGGTTCTTCATCGACATGCGCAGCTCTTTCTGGTAGACCAATCCGAGGTCCCAGTTCTTCTGGTAGTCGACCGTTGTGCTCCACTCGTAGGAGTCGACTTTGGGAGGCTTGATTACGCTCAGCGTGAACACTTTCCCCCAATTCCGATCTCTGAATTTCGCGACTCTTCGATCGGTCCTCTCGAGCTCGGCGGTGGTCATGAACTCTTCTGTACTCCTCCACCGCCGCGATGATGAGGAACTGGTCGTCTCTCCGCTGACAAAGTCCTTAAACACAGCTCCTACCGCAGTATCTGGGTGAAATGCAGCTGTAAAAGATCGCTCCTCGTTATCTTCGGCCACACCTGAAGCGAGGTCCCAAATATCCGCAATGGATCTCAGCATGCCGGACCCCTCGATGCAATACTTGGTGACGTTCAGCAGTTCAGGGTTCTTTGCTAGTAGCGAAGCCTCCCCACAGAGTTGGTTCAGTGCCGCCACTATTTTCTTCCCCTTGCTGCAGAACTCTCTCCATCCCAAGTTGTCAGACGAACGTCTTGGATTAAAATGTGTCAATGACCTTGCTCTGGATACGTTGCTCCGGTTGAAGCTGCTTATGCGTTGTTTGCATACCAGTCATGAGCCATTTGTTCCTGGTCGTGGTTTCGTTCCATATCGCATTGCGGTGAAGCACAAACCACAGTTATCGCCGGGCATTGAGCTCGCGCTGGTTGCCCATGATGGTAGTGCTCCGTTGCATGTCTCGCTTCCTGGTATGAGAACTCGCACAATCGTCACCTTGTATAGCGTTGACTTGTCTCGACCCATTGTGCTGTTGGCATGTTCCGAGCCTCGCAACTGGTTCACGGCCCTCGCCCGGCACAAGGGGCCACAGGTCGTGACCGTTACTTTGGTCGATGACTTAATGAGCGAGTACGGGGGGAGCATCGCAAGACATGTGCTCACTAAATCTTCCGATTTGTTGTTCTTCGCCGGGCCTTGCACGGGGGGATCATCATGGGCACGATCGAGGCCAAACAAAAGGAATTTTGGAAGTTGTTTGGACGCTTTGTGGAAATCAAACGACATGCCATGACGAAACATGCTGCTATTCTGTTTGAGCTGCCCGGAAGTTGCGATTATTGGAAGGATGAGAGACTGCATGAGGTTGTTCATGATGGCACCAGTCATGACTTTGATGGGTGTCGCTACGGTTTGAAGCAAAGGTACACGAAGAAACCTCTGCCAATGAAGAAGCCGTGGAGAGTTGTTTCCTGGAACTTTGAGCTTGGAGACTCATTATCCAAGAACTGTAACGGGAACCATGAACATGGACCTTGTGCTGGTCGTGAAACTAAAGAAACCCAGTTATACACGTCATTGATTGTGAATGTGATTCTCCGGCGTTTTCTTGCTCGAGCAAAGTGCCTTCAGCAGGCACGATTGAAACCCGCTCTCGCTTGCATAGTGCGGGGAAATCCACGGCGGCGACAGACTGCTGCACGTGAAAATCACATCACATCGACTGTACCAACGAGGTTCCGGGCCAGACCCAAACCTCGGGTTACAGCTGGGTGCAGTTTGAATCCATTCAGTGGTTTTATATATTGCTGCATATTTTGGGTTTTCCTGGTCCTGAAGAATATCATCAAGATGACTGCCAACGCGTCCGTCGTCAACACAAATGAATTCTTCTGCGTTCCTGTTGGGAAATCCAGACAAGCGGCGATATTCCTCTGGGGAACCTCATCAAGAACGCCGTTGAAGAAGGCAAGCGAATTCCCAGGAGAATGGAGACGAGCAGTGATCTGGGTACATGCATAAAATGGGTCGAGGACATCGGCGTCCCCGTCATATATGCCTACTCAGCGTATTACTCTGCGAGATGCCGCGGCATGATGAAAGGCCAGCACAGCCTGCATATCTGCCTCACCGGACCCAACGTGAATTGGTCGTGGTCGCGGAGATCGCTCCCGCGCCGGTGCAGCAACCGGAACGGAATGAAATTGCCAAACAGCGCGTTCAACCCACCCATCAATCCGTTCACATTGCAACCCAGGGTCAACTCTGTCCTCGACTTTAAGCCATGACCCGTTCCTCAAAAACCAAGTGGAACGAAGCCACTTGCTCCCGAACGGTGTCTCGACCGCGAGCGGAGGTTTCACACGCATCAACCTGGGCCCTTTGGCAACAACAACCAGATCATGCCCTTCATGTTCATGCAATCCTTCTTTAGATGTCAGGCCGGGCCACCACAGGTCCGGGGGCCGGGGGCATGACCGGGATGTGTGTGTGTACGGAAATGTGGGAAGCTGTTTGCAGGGTCCCTTTTATGGGATCACACGTAGGTGTGAGCGCCTTGAGGGTATCCGGATCAGACAGCAAACTCGGGTCAAGCAGACCAATCTGCAAGCATGCATGTTTCCATTTGCGCCCGTCATTGAACGCCTTGGTGTAGAGTGACTTCATACGCCAAATACATGTATTCACGCGTGAACATCTCATGCATCCACGAAATGCAAACGCCATGGCTTCTCTCAAGGTGACGCATTGTAGGGTTCCTCCCCGATCCCACAACCCCGATCATAGCCTTGTTATCGTCATAGAACACAAAGTTCGGTGACTTCTTGAGAATCCGTTGCAACAACTTAAGAGCAGGCAAACCCATGGCTCTCATGGAAACATCGGCCGCGACAATTTCGGCTTCAGGAGTTGAGTGACTAACACAACCCTGACGCTTCGAACTGCCTGACAACGGAAACCGAGTATTGGGCCCTTGTAAATGCAAATGCCCACCAGAGGTGGAGCGCAACGATTCAACACAACCTGCAAAATCGGCGTCAGCATACAAGGCCAGGTGCACGTCATCCATGGGATATCCAACCCATCCGACCATGCGCCAATGTTTCGTATGATGCACATAACACATCAAATGGCGCAAACCCCGATCATCGGAGTCGGTCCACTTGTGCACGTTTCGTGCCAAGCGATTCACTTGCCGCAACAAATCGAAGCGAGCAATCCGCGCGCCGTACAGCAACTTCATCAGAACACTAGCGGCATGCGGAGCAAGGTGTCCACGCACGGGCTCCTGCATGGCCAACTCAGGAGTCCCCTCCCGCTGGTCCGGCACTGGGGCAGAACCGTCGGTGGGCACAAGATTGTTACGCCAATTACACATGACTGACGGGCCCTCTTTGGCAGGCTTCCGCGAGACATGATCCTTTGTTTTAGCGGTCGACACAGGAACGTAGGAACTGTTCCATGTCATAGGTCACCGTTGTGACACGGTGTCCATTCCCGAGGTGACAGTCCCTTTGCTTTGATTGCAACCAAGGTACATGTCAAGTCCCGTCTCAGGCTCACCTCCTTGGGCAAGGTTCTTTTGGGGCCCCGCCATTTTGAAGTCATCAACATACACAACCAGAACAAGTTGGAGCTTTTCATGAATGTACACCGACGGCCATTCTTCACCGATGGGTTCAAAGCCAACGGCACGCACTGACTCATCACAGTGCTGCTCCCAAAATGTTCCTGCATCGGGATGTCCGTACAGGGCCTTCCTCAATGGAACCACAGGTCTCCTGCCAATTACATTCGCCCGGCACAGCCTCTGGTGGCAATTCGATCCAACATGGCGTGCCTCGCAGTGTGGCCTGAATGTATGCTTGTACGGCATCGGCCATCTGCACGTCCCAACCATCATGACAACCCAAAAAATCCGCCCAGCGCGAGGCCTCGAACGAAGCAGGAGAGTTCCCCAAGTCTTGAAACATCGCAGCCTCAAAGCTTTGATTCTTCACCTCGTTCCCCAGCAACACGCCTCTACCTTTGAACTTCCTCTTAGGGTCGCCAACAGGCAACTGTGAGTGCTTTTCAACACAAATACCATGTGCGCGAGCCATGTGTATCTCTTCTCCTTTCGCTTTTGCCTCCTTGGCTACAGCGTCATATTCCCGCACCGCATCAAGGTCGAAGACGCCCTGGTCGATTAATCCCGACCATTCTTTCTTCATGGATGCCAGAGCATCAGGGTTGGTCAACATCCCTTTTGGGCCAACCGGTCTGGATACCAACGCGTCGAAGAATCGAACAATTTTCTCGGCCTTTTCTCTGTGCTGTATTAGCTCAGAGGTCACACACGGCATCGATGGGTACTTCTTGGCGTCGCCTTCTTCTCCTATTGCAGGCAGCGCAAGTGGTACTTTTCCCGAGACCACCTCAGCAGACTCCTCCCATTCATACCAGGCAAAATCCGTCGGCGTATCATCCGTAGGAGCTGGTCCCGATACTAGTTCAGCTTCGTCTTTCTGATGATCAATGACTGATGCAACCACCTTCGTCCAATTTGGAGTCGGTCGTGCCCGCTCCTCAGACATGAACTTCCAGGCATATATTACCACCAGGCATACAAATTCTTCCTCAAGCTGAACGCTCTGTCTCAAGACATCTTGGGATTTCTTGGAATCCATGAGGACAACCACTCCGTGGACTGGATTCACGACTATCCTGACCCAATCGAGCTCAGCCAAGTGCTTCCCGTCCTGTGGGTTCTTGATCTTTGACACGTTCTTTCGCAATCCCCAATTGTACTGCCAATCAACTCCACCCCAGCGGTTCCGAAGCATAGCCCGAATTCTCTTGGCACCGGGCATCTGCAGCGTCTGCGCTTCGGCTGGCGTAGAAATCTCAGATCCTTTGCTTTTGGGTTCCTCCTTCTTCCTTTTGCCACCACCTTCACCTCGGCTTTCTCCTCCTCGGTGTAGTACTTTCTCATCATTGCCCATTCGGCGGGAGTATATTCTGGAGGTCTTGTCGTCTTCATCAACCTGAAGCCATCCTTCCCGACGGGATATGGCCTTCCGGCTTTGTCGATCTTAGCCTCCTTGCCATCATCGTTGACGTATGTTATACCATCCCCAGGTAGTCCAACTGACACATGTGGAAGGTCGGACTTCACAACTCCTTCATCGTCCTTGGCATGTCCATCGCCTTTCCCTTTCGATGAGCTCGGTCTAGCATCCTCTCCACCTACGTGATCCCCCCGATTTCCGACAGGTAACTCCGGACCTTCATCAAGCAGTAGACCAGCGCTCTGATCGACCTCATCGTCAAGCAGTCGCTTCTCGTCACTCTGCAACAACTCGGGCTCGTAGTCCTCGTCCTCGACCAAGCGATCGCGTGCATCTAGACCGATTGCATCGACAGACATCTCAATCCCTTCCAAAGTCTCGTTAGCAGCTTAGCAGCCTTGTACTTCTGCTGTGTTGGGAATGTCAGAGGTGATTTGAGGATCATCCTCTCCGTTTGATGTGGCATTCTCAACCGAGGCGGAACCTTTGCCTTCTTGATGTTCAGCTCCGCACCTGCAAACGCAGTGAGGGCCCAAGCCCTATACTTGTTCGCCCAATGCATTCCGGTACTCAGCACATATCCAGCAAATATACCAGTTTCCCCCCTAGGCTCGAACTTCTCCCTCTTTCCCCTCGTGCTTCGCTCGGCTTGAAGTCCACTAGCGCACCGAAAGGTATCTTCTCGCCTTTGAACTCCTCACCATGCAGTCTCAACCAAGCGCTTGACTCATTGACCTCTTCAACGTTCATCAAATGGCATAGCGTGGTGATAGCCTGCACCCAATAACACGTGGGCAGACCGGCATGCACAAGGCAAGCCGATGTCTGATCAATGATGAATTGATTTGTTCTTTCGGCAAGGGAGATGTTCTGCGGTCGTCCAGGCAAGGACAAGTCGTGGTTCAGCTTCAGCTCGACGCAGGCATTGATCAGCTCTGGACCATCATCCGAGTACACCTGCTTGATCTTTCTCCTACTGCAGAAATGCTTGATAGCCCTGACAACGGAGTCAGTGTCTCTCCTCGCAGTTGGATAAGCCATAATGAATCCAGTGTATATATCCCGAATGATGAGCGCATACCTGCCCTCCACTTCATGATCTCCCGATGCCGTCACGAAGTCGAACGTCACCAGGTCCCCGAACGTCTTGACCTCTCTCTTAAAGGCTCCTGTTCGTGATCTGAAGTGTCTCATCTTTGCCTTGACACACGACTCACAGAAAGGATTTCGGTATCTGTGGGTAAGCAAGTGAGCAATGGAGTCGGCGTCCCTCTTGAGGACTCCCACTTTCCTCTTGATCGATGATCCTTCGTACACGTCAACCTCAATTCCAGCATCTGGATGATCCTCATCAGCTTCTTCTTCGTTAGCCTCGGCGTCACCATGGCGACGTGGGTCTAGCCCACGTCCTCTGGTGGTTCCCCGGCTACTGGAGGCGGATGCACCGGACCGGCCCCTCCGGGTGGTCCGAAGTCGACTGCCCCATGATGATGTTCACCTTCAACCTCTGCGGATTCACCGACAGCGGCGGGTATATCGTTTTCATCATCATCGTTCTGGTCTGGCTCATCGTTCGTGACCAATGCCAAAACCTCTGAGAAGTGTCCCTTGAGGTCATCGTAGGGCGATGCCTGTTACTCCGAAGCTTACCATCGCTCACCAGGTACGGTATGTCATCCTTGACCTGTAAATGTACGAATCCTTGCTTTGGTGTAACCATGAAAGGTAGCTTACCAGGCATCCAGTGAAAAGCGTACCCCATCTTCATGCATCTTCTCCCTATTGAGAGTACCGTGGGCGTCTCATCCTACACATGTGGCTTGACGGTCTCGTCCAACTCGTCCGCGACCGTCGGATGTGGGTGTGGATCCGTTTGCTGTCTGGAATGCGATCTCCTCGTCTCCTTGTACAATATCAACGCCCGGACTCTTCGCCTTGGCTCGTCCAATGAGGTCATGTCCGCATCCAGTGTCCATCAACCATTTCGCCCTTCTGCTGATACATGTTGACATCGCGAACACATTCGTTGGTAGACCATGTTGTTTCTTCCGGTCTATGACCGCTTCCTTGATCTCGTCCTCAACTCGATCATACTCAAACACGATAGTGTTCTCTTTGGTCACCGGAAAGTAGTGTTTTCTATATACATCGTCCACCACCTCTTCCAGTATCCTTGCTCTTATCAATGATCGTTGGACTTGATAGGCTGATAATTCTCGATGATCGCTGTCCTTGAACTTCTTCTCGTCAATGTGCACGTACTCGTAAGTACCATCCTCATTGCCCTCATAGCCATACCACTCTCCCTTTTGTTCCCATTGCCTACTCTCGTCTTCAAGATAGGTGATCTCCCCATCTCGTCGACGTCGAGTACTTCCTTGAACCATACCATCTTTTTCGGGGATCTCGGATTCGCCGGACCATCTTGACGATTCGCTCATAACATCGTCATCACGCTCGTGGTAGACAGTCTCGGCTTCGTCCGGTTCAACATGATCAACGTCTTTCTTGAAGCTGACCTTTCCCGCAGGGACCGATTGCTTCAAGACTATCGCAGGCATAGCGATGGCCCTTCTCACAATCGCTGGTGCTGCGGCCTTGGGGGCAGCCTTCGACTTGGGTTGTGTCTTGTCTCCCGACGTTGCCGGAGCCGAGTTGATCTTCTTGATGAGCTCATGTTTGTAATTGCAAGCATTGCCATTCTCGCACTTTCCCTTCTGGAATGCGTAGCACACCCCATCCTCCTTCTTTGGTGAGGATGACCTGGATTTGGATTTTCCTTTCCCCTTTCCTTTGGGCATGTTCTCCAGCTTCCGCTTTGAAGTGATACCAACATGGATTCTCCTTGTTTCCGCTCGGACTCTTGCCCCTGTCATTGGCACCATCGGACTTGCCGTTCTTGCCTGCGTGACCCTTTGCCTTGGCCTTCGGGAGTACAGGAGCGGCATCAGGTCCCTTGGATTTGTCCTTTTTGCCTTTGCCATTCTGGCCCTCCTGCTTTCCGGCAGCCGGAGCCGCATCCTTGCTGCCTGACTTCATCATTGTCTTGACTGACTTCTCCTTCATGTCGAGCATCAGGTCCTCCCGATCCGACTTGATTTGGTGGTCAATCAAAGCTAACAGGAATTCGTACGACTTCTGAGGATGTTTGTCCGGTAACCTGTGGTAGGCGTTGAGGCCAAACTCCATCTTCTTGCTCCCTTTGATCTTCCTGTACAGGATATCTCTCAGTGCCAATGGACTGGGTCTGTCTTCGCTCCTCATCTTTAGCGGCAAATCATACCACTTGTTCCTGAACACAGCCAAGTTTTTGCTGCCAGGAAAATCGAGGTTGAATAAGTGCTCGATGTGATAGACAAGGTCCGTTCCATCAGATGTTCTGAATGATTGCATGACCAATGCCACTAATTCTCGTCCCTTCACGATCACCCCTTGTTGATGTCGTAGCTCCGAATGTCGTGTAGCATCGAGGTATACATCTTTGGCCTCGTCTGGTGCTTGTCTCAGCATGTTCTGCATGCCCATGGCCATTTTGATGTCAATCGTAGCGAACCTGTCACCGCCGCAGTCGTTCAGTAGATTGAGGTCTGGGTTTAACCCGAGAGCCTGAGCCAACCATCTTGTCCACGTATCGGTATCTGGATCTGCGCATGCGCTCAGTACGTTCATCAGCAATTGCATCTTCCAGTTGTCGAGTTGATGGATCTTTGGCCAATTGGGAATGGATACCCTCTCGGCCTCTTCCCTTGATATCCTCGGCCTCTCGTTCTTGATCTCCCGATCATCCCTCAATCGTCTGCGTCCCCTCCGTGTCTGGTTGTCATCTTCTTCTTCCTCGTCTTCCTCATCCTCGTCGTCATCGCCATCCTCGTCCTCATCATCGGGTGGTACATCCGGAGGTCCTCCTCCACCACCTGTCAGACTCAAATGACGTTGACCCGGTCCCTGTTGGTTTCCACCGGACGAGAATCCATTGTAATCCAACGGAGGCGTATTGTCATTGTTCCCCCCTCCATTACCACCACCACCAGTTGTAGTAGGTTGTGGGACTAGCCCGACAACCCCTTGCATCTGTGATAGGTGTACATCAATCATTGGATCACCAAAAGACGGAAAGAGAATCGAACCCGGCACTAGTGATGAATTAGGGATCGAATTGGATGATGATGACGGGAATATCCCGGTCATCTTCTTATCTTCCCTAACCGAATTAAGTTGGGTTCCTCCCTCAGGGCGCTTCACTACTGCTCGTTCACGAAGTTCATCCTTCTTGCTCGAGGCTTCCTGTATCTCCAGCTTCTTGAACGTTCTGAGTTCCTCATTGTCCGCATCGAGCTGACGAACGAAGCTCTCTTCTTGTTTGAGCATCGCCTCCCGATTCTTCAGTTGTTCATGAAGCTTGCGCATCTCCTTGAGGTACTCATCATACATCCCTTTAGCCGTCGACTTCCAGAACTCAGCCTCTTTCGACTTCTCGTCCATCGTGCATCGTTCTTCTTGTGTCGCTTCCCTGCCTGACGGTGACCACCCTCTATAGCAATCATCTGGTCCTTCTTTGACACGTCGGATTCATACTGTTTGACGATCTCTTCCTTCTCTCGAAGGAGGCACTCTGCTCTTTTCGATTCTTGTTCCGCAAATGCCGTCACGTCATTCAGTCTTGTCATTAGCTGCTCCCTGGTGTCCTCCATAGAGTACATTTCGGGGCGCTTGACCAGTGCATGTTCCAACTGTGACTTCAGGCTTTGAACCATCTCCTCCTCGTTGAACTTCTCAATAGATGTAGATGATTCAATCCCCCTGATCTGCTGTTGATAAACGGATATCTGCTTTGAAGCTTCACGGTGAATTTGATTTGCATGTATCGCTGATTCCTGTGCAGCCGCCTTCTCGCTTGCCATGTAGGATCTCATCATTGCAATCTCCCGTTTCTGCTCCACGATCATTCCCTCAGCTTGTCACATTTGTTGCATCATAGCGTTCGACTCCATGTCTTTCTTCCCCCCGTATTGATATGCGTTCATTTCCGCCTCGCGCATCTGTTGGGCCTCCGCCTCAAACTTACGCCAGGCCTCTGCCATATGGTGTTGGTGATGACTCACAAGATGCTTCGATTGCTTGCTGGCAATCTCGCATCGTCTCTCCAGTTCCTGGATCCGGATGGTGCTCCCATAGTCTTCTTGATGAAGATTTGCCATTGCCGCCGACATTTCATCAAGTGTCTTCTGATACTCCCCGATCTCCGTCTCCATCTTGTTCTTCTCCTTGATGATGGCGCGAAACTCGGCACTCGTGGGCGATTTGGATCTCCCCCCTTTCGATGACGACCTCACGCTCTTCTGCGACGCCCGTGGGGTCGCTGGCGAAGATGATGATCTCCTCGGTGGAGAATCTCTCTGTCTCGACTCCTGACGAATAGCGATCTGTTTCCATGATCTCGCAGGCGTGGATATGTCGCTGAATAATACAGATCCACCGCTTCCAGGTTCATCCTGTGAATCTGCAACCATATCCATGACCGCAGGAAGAGCCATCAATCCATTGGATCCCTCTGAACTGTCGTTCCAAAAAGTTGCAGTACTTGGGCTCGCTGAAGATTCCATTGTACTGTGTAGGTTATTGTTCTTCTGTAGTTCCTGTGCCCGCAAGAAACCAGCTGTCTCTCTGTCCAGTGTAGAGCTTGTTGTACGGCTGATAACCTGTCAAGAGCGCAAGATGACGTCCCGTGGGACGCTGTCCACCAAGCTTCCAGCTGAATGTACTCAACCACGTAGAAAGGATATACGGCCAAACCGATACAGCCAAACTAGTGCAAACTGTTGTAAGGGTATTGTCCAATAACCGCACGCACACGTCCGACATCAGCAGCGCGATTGCACCTGATTTCTCTCACACAGATCGATCACAGGCAAACGTAAGTTCATGCAAGACCTTAAGCCCTACTTGCATCTTGAGCCAAATGTGGCGTCCATTGGAATATTACAACCAACAAGAACATGGACCTCAGAACGGCGTCCCAATTTAGGCACGGGGCCAGGCGGGTTTTAACAACAAGTGACTGAGAATGCAAGCATGGCCTTTTGTCCTGCAATGGATCAGACGGGCTGGTGGTCAAAGAGGCAAGCCTTCAGTCCTCTGTGCAAGATACGTGGGACCAAGCTTCTAAAGAGCCAGGCCAGTGAACATCCACATAACCCTTCCTGCATGAACGGAAGGCAACGCGCCACAAATCTGCCGACACTGCGCACCAGGCAAGACAGATCCCGGTGTTCACTTGAACACGATGTGTGCCATCGTGCGCCGATGGCGGCCATGGAGCAGCGCGGGGCCTCATCGGGCCAAGCCGCTCTTCCTCGCAAAGCTTGTCCTCAGCTGCGCCGCAGCCATGACTGCAGATTGGCAGTTCTCCCTGTAATAACACGCAGCCGTCTCTTGATAACCCATTGAAATTCCGGTGGCAAAGGCAGGTGGAAGGCAGCCCGTCTGTGGTCATCAAAAGTCCCCGTCACCAAATCAGAGCTGCACCTTTGTCTTCTGGCGGGCTCTCGGACCGTCCTCCAGCGAGTTGGTGAGCAAAGGCGAAATATCTGTCAAACTGTGGGTTGCCGCCGTGTCCGCAACCAGGTGGATCTCTCTAGCCCGGCGAAGCTGAAAGTTCGATATCGAGCTCGTACATTTGTGAACGAATTCGTCCCTCCCTGCTTCCTTAAAAAAATGCGCCGTGTCTGCCTGTCTCGTTTCTAAACGTTCACCACAAAGCCAATTGAGTTCTTGCACATCAAGAAAACGATGGTGTTGCCAAAGCCCGTGCCATGCTTGCTATGCAGCCAACATGGAGACCAAGCCCACGCCAAGGTTGCAAACCAGAAGCAAGCCGCTTCAAAGGTTACCGCCTTAACTGTTCCAGGTAGGGAAGCCTCAAACCGGCTGGGCCTGTTGGAGAAGCGAGCACACCAAAGGCGGTCAAGAGGGGACCTGCCAAACAGCAAAGGTTCGAAACCGGGGTTCAACTTGAGCCCTCACGCCACGAAGGGGCCAAGCCCTGCGGAACAGTCACGCCGTCGAGCCCAGTGAATCGCAGTCGACGCGGGGATGTTGGAAGCGAACCCGGGCTCCGCTACCACTTTGTAGCGCAAATAGGGCTCACAGGCAGAAAGTATAACAAGGCGCTAAGGCTGGTCTGCGTATCTGCGGGCTGCACAACGCGGCGGATTTTTCTGCCGCAACGCATTGCGGCGCCGCAAACAAAAAATGCCGCAACCAAAACAAAAAGCCGCAACACCGTTTGCTTTCTGGGAAATTCCGCCGCATTCCCGCCGATTTCCGCCGCATTCCCGCCGATTTCCGCCTCAAAATCGGGGGGTGGAAAAAACTTGAAACGAGTTCTGCCGCATTTAAAAAAAAAAAAACGCCGCAAATCAGGAAGAAATGCCGCACATCCAAAAAGGCGCCCTTTTTGATTTGCGGCAGAAATTTCTGCCGCAACAAAGGTCCAGGTGTGACAAACTGTGACAGTTGCGTGCAGCACGAGCTAATACACGGAGGCTTGCTGCGAGGGTCAATCGTGCAATGAAACGGTATCCCCCCCCCCCGCCTTCGATCATGTTCCCTGTGTACACGTGCAAGGAGGCGCAAATCTCAAGGATGGCGAGCTTCTGGGGCTCCGCCGGTGCCGCCTTCACCATAGCCACGAACTCTGGGGTCAGCGCTCCCTTCTCGCCTCAGGTGCTTCCACACTTATGGTCATGGACAACCCTAAAGGGCAGTGAACCCATAAAATACTTCGCTAGATGAACTAGGCCCAAAGTCTAGGTTTTACTGGATGGTTCTCCTGGAAGCAAACCCAACACAAGAAATGCGCATCCGAGACAACAGAGCTGAACTGGGTGAACAAAAAATCCAGATAATCAGATACACATACATATATATATATGTTTGTGTGTGTGTTACTTATTTATGAATATGACTGATTGAGCTGGGTAGATTTCAACATTACCACAAGCCCTGTCAGCCAAAGTCAGCAAAAGTCAGCCAAGGGCGCTGGCGTCGCTGGGTCCTTCCCCGTAGCCCCCGGGTGAGAGGACGTGCATCAAGATCTCCTGAAGGCGCTGCGCGCCCTCCTGGACCCAGGACTTGCGAAACCTAAGCTAGCGCGTTCAAGCTTCATTTGGCCCAACTACCTTCCAAAGTCTCACGTTTGGACGCGGGGCTGGGTAAGTTTCACCATGTAGGCCCCGTGGGTGGTGGAAGTCACGGCCTGCGCTCGCGCCAGTGCGTCGCAGAACCCCGTGGCTTTGGAGGTCAACCGATCGATCACGTCGTCAGCTTTCAAGGCCAAGCGGGCCGCAACGACGTTGTTCAAGTCCGCATGCTGCTCGATGAGGTGATATACCACCTGCCAAAATTCATGGCATGGCTAGCACTAGGCGCTCATGCTGAAACAAACCGCAGTGAGGGAAAAGACCCGGCGCACGCAAAGATCAGCAACCATCCAGCCTTTCCCAAGTGCTTCGCGACACGGTCAATTAGATCCGCTACCTCTCCCTGGAGGAGCCCATCCTCCACGAAAATGCGCTTGACGAGGTTGATGAACACCTGCACAGAAAAACCCTTGGTTGTGGTTTGCCTTCAAAATGGAACCAGGATATGGGTGGCGTTTATGCAGATTCAGCGCAACCCTGACCTGAGGGCCAGTGAGGTTGTCAACCGTGTAGCCATGCACAAAGGTCTCCACAGTATCGGTAACCTCGTCGATCATGTCTTGCCCCAGCCATTCTGGGTTCGCAGCGAACAGCTTCTGTCGAAAGGTTTGCACCATGAGGGCCACCTCAGGCAACGTGTCCTACCATGTCATAAACCAACCAAGTACTGGAAGTTCCAAATAACTATGCCCTTGTATATTGTTTGTGACGGAACAACCGTGCTTCTCGTCGCCTTTGTTGGCAACTGCACTTGTGTTCATGTGGGGCTGGTTTCTGGATCTGGGCTTCACATGGTCGCGATCATTCAACCCGGAACCCGTCTGAACGATGAAGCCCAATCGGCAAACCAAAAGCAAACGACAGCACATCTTGCAGCCCCCAGAAAGGTGCAAGTTCTGAGAGGGGTCAGTATTGGAGCAGCAAAGAAGACTAGGGGAACCTGTCCATCACTCTCAGTTTTCGCCCACCTTCGGAGCGATTGCAAGGTCCCGGTCGCACGCTTCTGTGCTGATATACTCTGCCCGCACCCGTTGCTCCAAGTCTGCGTTGATCTTAACAAGGATGCCGTTGAAAAGCCGGAACTGGTCTGCCTAGAGGGATCTGTCGAGATCGACTCCCATTGGTCGTTCTGTAGTTTGCAGATACGTCTACCTATCCAACGTTTGCCAAGGAGAAGTGTTGAATGAGAGGTTCTTGCCCAAAAGAGTGCCTTGAAAGATTTCACCAAACTTCTCCGGAATTGGGCTGCATCCTGATCATCCTAAAATTATTCGAGTAACAAAGAAACATGGTCACCGCGGCATGCTTCCAAACAGGGTACTTAAAACACGCTCTAATTCATTTATGGGGTGTGGGGTCCGAAAATACTGCTTAACTCTAAGAGACCGTTGTCCCGCTATGGAGGGAAACAAAAACATTGCGTCTGGCTTGGCGCCGAGCAAACTTTCCCTCATGTTCCGTCAAACCAACTCGCTTTTTCGAGCCTCCCCCAGAGAAATTGG
Source organism: Effrenium voratum (assembly GCA_963377175.1). NCBI lineage: Eukaryota > Dinophyceae > Suessiales > Symbiodiniaceae > Effrenium > Effrenium voratum. The sequence continues at coordinate 247,222 of CAUJNA010002502.1, read as the reverse complement.
ATGTCTGGAGGAAAGCCCAACCTACGTCGATTTCTACACCACAAACCAGTTGAAAAGAAATATAACTCTCAAGCTAGGAAGGGGAAATCCCAAGGTAGAGGACCCTTCATCATTGGTGAGCTCGTTCTTGCCAACATGATTGAAAAGATATGGGTGTGAGCTTTTTTGGGGGCACCCTGTCCAGACTAAGGGAAACGACATGGAGCACCATTATTTCTAAGGTCCCAGATTCTGAAACGTACCCGCGGGGCAGGGTTGGTTTAATCTTAAAAGACGGATCTTTGCAAGCACATCTAATTGCAGCACAAAAACAAACTCAATGAGAAAGCCAGCCAGCCGTGATTCTCGCTGCCAAAACAAAGCAATGCGCTGCAGGCATCACCGTACAGCCAAGCAAAAGCACATCACGTAGCAAGCTGAGGCCAGGCACAATTGACAAAGGCATCCGCAGCTCAGTTGCTCAACCAGCTCCCTACGCAGTCCTCAAGCATAGGATGGGGCTGACAATCAGCACGCGGCTGCCGGGCCGCCAGGTTTTGGAGGAGACCCCGGAAAAACTAATTGAGAAGAACGGACCCGCCGCCTCGGTCTCTGCCTGCGGCGGCAGGTTCCGCAGCTCTTGCCGGAGCTGCAACATCTTCGCGCGCACCGACTCCTGCGCTCCACGCGAGCGCCGCGGGTTCGACGGGTTCTAACTTCTAACAATGAGGAGAAAGTGATTTGCGAGATTGACAGCAGGGTGCTAGGAGGCACGCAGTTTGGGGCGCTGGTTGATGTGGGCAGCCTTGCGAGCTTGCTGGTGACAGTGTGCTGTTTGCAGTGCTGGTGATAGTGCGGGCGCATGTTCGCGGCCGAAAAGGGGTTGGTGCAACAGAAGCGGTTTTGACCTGTTTTGTCAAGCTGCTGACAGACTACAAACTTAGGCGAAATCGTCATGCGCTGATCCCAGGTGAGTGGGAGCAGTTTTGGCCTGCCGGCCAGTGTTTAAAGGGCAAACACGGAGGAGCTTGTTTCAACCAAACAAGCTCCGCCAGTTTCAGCGGAGGCCAAGCCCCCCAGTCCTTGATCTTTGGCAGGCACTCATCCACCCGTGCTTCCTGCGGCAAAGCTTCACATCAAGAGATCGCATTGCAAGATAGGTAGCAAGCCCAGCCAGAACACCTCATCTGCATTTCTTAAAGGGCGAGCTATAGATTGTTCAAATGTGATTGTCAACTGGGCTGTCTGCTAAAAAATGGACTTGGCAAAAGGAGATGGCTGCAAACCACCAAGTTAAGTTTGATATCCACGAGAAAGTTTGGCTCAAATGTCATACGTCTGATGTAGTTGTAGAGAGCCCGGTTGTTCAGTAGCAACCTTGGAATTCCTTTTTGTTTGGGTGGGTCACCGAAACATGGCCCAAGAGAACTGGACCGGCCAAGGCATCTCCTGGACGGAAGCGATCTTCTCCATGAGCCGCGATGTGCCCCAGTTCTCCGGCGGAAGGGTCCGCAGCCGTTCCTGAGTGTCGCACACGCGGCAAGCCATTCCCCCCTTCTTGTGTTGGTTGATTCTTGGCCCGCTGTGCTGTAAACATGACGCATTATGTGACTCTGTTCTTTTTGTCTACCCCGGAATATAACATGGGAGGAGATTTCAGAATTTAGCCCCATCCAAACAAAAGGGGGAGCAGCTGAATGCAGGGACAAAAGCTCTACGTGGATTTGCAGAAAATGAGGGAGCCTTGTAAATGTTCGATGTGTAATGTTGAGTGGGCCCTTGCCAGTTGCTTGTGATGTGGGTAATTGTCCAGAACAAAGATCCCTACATTTCCCCTTCACCATCGCTGCACTTCACAGAAACTCCCTTTAGATGAGACCTGTAGAAAGGGAGGTCTAGCCGATCACAAACGGGCGTGCTGGGCAGACTGGGCGCGGAGTCGCTGAACACCTTCACCTCCTTCTGCCACAAATCCGTCCGCGACATGCCCTCAGTCCAAGGGGGTTTTCATGGAACCCCCCCCAAAAAAAGAGTTTTTGCGTGAAACCAAAAAAAGTTGCCTTGAACAAATACAACTTCAGACCTAAAAACCTCAGAGGCTGCAAGCAAAAACGAAAGGCGCGAGGTACAGTGGATGGTCGAGTGTCAGTGAACCAACCACGTGGCACAAACAATTGAAAACTCGACCCGGTATACGCGCCGGGCGCGCGCCGGGTGCGCGGGGCACGCACGGGTGCGCTGCGCCGGGCCAGGTACGCGCCGCGCGCGCCGGGTAACGCGCCGGCTGCACTGAGGCGCGCGCCGGATACTCGCCAGGCCTGGCGCGCCAGGCAGACGCCGGCTGCGCATACGCGCGGCGAGTGCGTCAAGTAGGGTGCACCAGGTATAGTGGCCGGGCGCGCCGGGTATGTGCTGAGCGCCCAGATGCACGCCGGGCGCGCCAGGTACACGCCGAGTGCGCCTTCGGGTGCGCCGGGTACGCGCCAGGCAAGTTTAGGGGTTGTGCACGTAGCAATGTCAGCTTCTGCCATAAGTGTCAACATACCATACCAGCATTTGTTCATCATGGCAACAACAATGACGGACACTTGAAATTGCTCAGAATGCTGAGAAGTTGTGCACAACATTGAGAATAATATCAGCATTGGCTTGGATAATGTAAGTATTCAAGACAGTTTCAGTTTCATCTTTAGACAAATTAGGTTCAGTAACAAGGTATGAGCGTACAGCTGAAAGAAACAAGTAAATGGGTACTACGTGAGAACTGGCAGAACACTTTAGCTGTATTCGCAAATCTGATCATCAAAGCCGCAACACGCTTTGACTTCTTGGAGTGAAAAGATTGAAGATGAACATTTGCCACCTAAAGATGTCTTGCAGTGAGTTGAGCAAGGTTGGTAGACCTGATGAAGAATATGACAAAGCTAAGTTTGATATGGAAGCATGTTCACATTGAAAACATCACGATTTGCATTTGAAAATCGGAGGTTTAGAGTTGACCGACATGACTGAAAACTTTAGACTTATGTATGAAAGATTCGGGTTGAGACCCGGTGGAATATTACACGGCACCTATCTTCGCTTTTGGTGCTATGTTAAAACTAACTGGTGTTGAAATAGACTTAGTGTTTGAGAAAGTGACGTATGAAATGGTTTGAAAAGGATTAAGAGGAGGAATGATGCAAGAAGGCGGAAGGATTAACAGCCTGCAAGAAAATAGAAGCAAATAAGCAACACATGCAGAATGATGATGATGAAGCTATTGAACGTAGTTATATTCGCCATGGTTGACTTCAAAAACTTACATGGTTGAAGTATGATACAGCAACTGTCATGCGAACGTTTAAAGTGGGGTACGGACATGCGAAAGAAGATATTGTAGACTATCACAGTTTCAATATGCATAGATATATATATATACATTGGAAGTAGATTTAAGAATGTCATAACTCATAACGAACCCCACGGTTTACATAATGATTATCCGATAGCACCTAGCCATAAACATGGTAAAGCAAAACATGCTTTCAAATAAGCAAAGCAGGTTCAAACTGCTTCATGGTGCTTAAAGACTAAATGATATAGGCGATGTTCAATTATGATTAAACTTGCCCCACAAAACCTTACAAACAATCATTGTACGATGTATGTTCAGTTTGACCATTTAATAACACGCGTAGATTCATTGCTTGACAATGACTTAAGAACTATTGACTTCGAACATTAAGATGGTGTAAAGTGATGAAATAGAACACTTTTAACAGAGCAGCAAAAACGTGAAATCCACATGCAAAACAAGAGTCCAACAAACACACCAGGTTTGTTCAATTGAAATAGAACATTGTGAGTATGACCTTGGCACAACGTGTAGAAGGTTTAGATAATGGTGCAATGGAAGAAGCATACGGCTCTAATTCGCCTTCTAAAAACATGCTCTTCGCATGCTGACTCAGGACCGCTCCTCTAATTCTGAGTGGCATTTCATAAAGAAGATGACTATGACACAAAGGAAACAAAAGAGAAACAATTGCGCTTAAACATTATAAAAGGTGGAGTAAGCGACTGTGAAAATGATAGCATCGCATCAGAAATCCTACATACAGGAAACATTCTTATTAAATTTGACAAACCTTACACGCAATACATGAAGAATGTGTCATAAGTTTAGTGGGAGACTGCTTATGAGGAGTTTGAGTTTGCATAATGTTGCTTGTTGTGCTTCGCTGTGTTTTTTGCATGTTGAAGAGATATGGTGCGGTTCGGGCTTCTCTTGCAGTTTAGCGTGTGCTGCTTGCGTACTCGGCGCACTCGGTGCGTGCAGGGTGCACTCGGTGCGCGCTGCGTACTGGGCGCAGTCGGTGTGTACTCGGTGCACTCGGAGCATGCTCGGTGCACTCGGTGCGTACTCGGTGCAACTCGGTGCACTCGGTCCACTTGGAGGGTTCTCGGCACGCACTCGGTGCACTCGGCGTGTACTCGGTGCACTTGGCGCGTGCTCGGTGCATTCGGTGCGTACTCAGTGCACTCGGTGCGCTTGGTGCGTGTTCGGTGCGCTCGGCGTGTACTCGGCGCGCTCGAAGCGCACTCCGGGTACGGTGTACTCGGCTCGTATTCGGTGCGCTCGGTGCGTACTCTGTACTCTACACTCGGTGCGTACTCGGCGCGTACTCAGCGCACTCGGAGCGTACTCGGCACGTCCTCGGTGCGCTTACTCGGTGTGCGCTCGCGCACTTGGAGCGTACTCGGTGCACTCGGCGCGTACTCAGTGCACTCGGCGCGTACTCGGCCCGCTTGGCACGTACTCGGTGCGCTTACTTGGCGCGCACTCGTGCACTCTTTGCGTACTCTGTGCGCTCGGCACGCACTCGGTGCATCTCGGCGCACTAGGAGCGAACTCGGTGCACTCAGCGCGACCTCGGCGCACTTGGCGCGTACTCAATGCACTTGGTGCGTACTCGGTGCACTCGGTGCGTGCGCGGTGCACTCGCTGCGTACTCGGTGCACCCTGTGCGTACTCGGGGCAGCGGGTGCGTACTCGGCGCACTCTTTGCGTACTCAGTGCGTACTCAGTGCGCACTCCGTGCACCCGGCGCGTACCCAGTGCACTCGGAGCGTACTCGGCGCGCACTCACTGCGTACTCGGTCCACTCGGCGCGTACTCGGTGCACGCGTACTCGGCGTGTACTCGGCGCACTCCGTGCGTACTCGGTGCACTCGGTGCCCTGGAGAAGTGCTCGGTGCACTCGGTGCGTACTCGGTGCGTGTGGCGCGTGCTCTGTGCACTCGGCGCTTGCTCAGCGCGCAGTCGCTGACCGCGGCCGCAATGCAGAATGTTAGGGGCTCTTTGCCATGAAATTTCATGGGTGCAAGAGCCCAGCCTCGTCGATGTTCTTCTGCGAGCGGTTTACCACGCAGTGAAAGCCCAAAGCAAGGCGAACATCGGAGTCCCTTGTCATCAGCACCTAGGATCCGGATATGGAGAGCCCGGATCTCCAGACTCCGGAGTTTGGCGTAAATGACAGACTGGGTTTGGGGGTGTTTCCAAAAAGTAATTAGAGGATTAGAGGATTCCGGCAAAAGTGCCCTTTCATCAACTGGTTTTGAGTTCTGTCCCCGCGTGCCTAATCCTCTGCGATTTCACTGCTGCAGCTCCCTTCTTGAGGCTTCAACCTCTCAAACGCCGCACCACTATGTGTAATTAGACTGTCTAAGCCTACCTGGACCCTCCGGCGGCAGAACTTTCCCCGGCGCCGCCGAAAAGCCCAAAAAACGCCGCCCGCGAGAAACAGCGCCGAAACGCAACAAACACTCCAACATGCTGAAACCTGCTTCCGCGAAATTCCGCCGATTTCCCGCCGAAATCCGCCGATTTCCCGCCGAATTCCGCGGATTTCCTGCTGCCTGTTTTGCACAGAACTTGATTTTTGAGAAAAAACGCTGCCAGAGAAACTAAAAACGCCGCCAACAGCAAAAAGGCGCCTTTTTCCAAAAAGGCAGAAACTTCTGCCGATTTGGGTGGTCCAGGTATGTTGGTGACCCTCTCCCTGAAGCTCCGAACTGAAACCTAGCAACATGAAGCCCTGCACGTTAGACAACCTCCGCGCTGGTGCGAGGATGGCTGCGACTGGCTACTCTGCAGTAGCAACTCCTAAAAAATGTTGGAAACAAGCTCATGCAGGAAACGCAGTTCAGGGAGACGGTTTTTGGCTTCCAGCATGGGTACCCAGGCCCACCGGTGCATCCCGCTCCGGGCCAAGCCTTCTCCACGATGTCGGAGGCCTCAGCTTGCGCCGCGTCGTCGCACTTGGTGACCACCCCCAACGTCCGCAAGCCTGCGGGGTCGAACTTCCGCGCAAGCTTGATGACCTGGCGATGTTTTCCCCGCCGTGTGCGAAAAAATAACAAGCCACGAGACTTTGGGTTTGTCCTGGCGGTTTCCCTTGCGAGCCACCCCGCAAAGGTACCCTCCAAGCAATGCACCCATCAACAGGCCTGCGCAATGCCACGGCACTGTGCGTGCTCGCAACAGTTAAAGGACCGCATAACCCCACATGCAAAGCTTTTGCAGCAAGCTTGGCCAAGGCTCATAGAAACCAGCCTTCTTATGTCGCAAGAAGAACCATTCAAAAAAGACCTCTACTGGCTGCGATGAGTGAGATCAGTCGGAGTAATGTGACTGTGAGTGAGGTGAGTGAGATGAGTGAGATGAGTGAGATGAGTGAGATGAGTGAGATGAGGTGAGTGAGACGAGTGTGGGTGGAATGACTGCAAGTGCGATGAGTGAGAGTTGAGATGAGTGAAGTGACAAGGTGAGATGAATGTGATCAGTGTGACGGAGATGAGTGTGAGCGAGTGGGAGTGAGAGTTGGGATGAACGTGAGTGAGCGTAAGTGAAATAAGTGAGAGCTGAGATGAGTGAGAATGAACATCCCGTTCGCGAGGCGCAGCGTAACACCAAGCCCCACCGGGAGCCCTAGAAAATTGTCTTGTGGTTTGCGCGCATGCTTTCGCAAGCGCTCGGTCGCTGGCTCAATTCCCCCCGGGTCTGCGTATCTCTTAAGCCAAAAAAATACGGAAACTGTGCTCCCGCAGTTCTAGAGGCAAACTCACATTTGAGCGCCAGAAGAATTTTGAGCGTAAAAGTAGAACGCGAAGTGTGTTCCTCGCAGCTCCGGCTCGAGAATCGCAACTTCTAAGCACGCAAGTAGTATGCAAAGAAGTGCGCGAAGCGCATTCCCGCAGCTCCGGCTGAAGCATTGCTAAGTTTCCACACGCAAAGGTCGTGTGTCTTGATCTCGGCGAACCCTCTGCGGAGATCCTGCATGTCGAAGCGTGCGAATTTGTCTTGACCTCGGCGAACCGCCTGCGGACCTCACGCGCGCTGCAGCGCACTCGCTGCGGCGCTGCGCGAGTTTGTCTTGAGCTCGGCGAACCCTCTGCGGAGATCGTGCGTGTCGAGGCGCTCTCACTGTGGGCCAAGATACGGCACGCAGATCGATCAGTAGATACAATGGATAGATATAGAAACAAAACAATTAGATAGGTAGCTTAGATTAGATGAGTTCAGATTAGACCCCACAGATAGATAGAAAGATAGACGAACCACTCCCTCAGCTCACAGCATGGATACTGCTATATGAAAATGGCGCACGTCGATGTTATGGCAAAGGTTCCTGGTCATCTGACGCGCAGCCAGTGTCATGCGCTTGACCTGTGTGTGTGTGTGTGCTCAAGCTTGTCGTGCCATCTGAAGCAGAGCCGGCGAGCATGTTTGAGCCCTCCACCTGGGCGATGGCATATCCCCACTTGTTTCAATGGGGAGACGGAGTGCCGTTTCTACGACGCGACGCTGCTCCGGATCGCGCCTGAGGTCTACCTCTGGCTGCGGGAGGAGCTACACTACGCCTTGGCAGAGGATGAAGCGGTCCCCCGTATGCTGCCCAGGTGGTCACATTCGGAGTCTTTGCTCCCAGTGATGTACGATGTCAGCCGCAGACTTCACCTCATGCGGGCAACCGAAGCGCACGTTCAGCGCCGAGGTTTCGGCAAACACGGCAAGCTTATTGCCAGCGTTTCGGTTGAGCATCTGCTGAAGGCCATGGCCCTGCACGGCGAATCTGCCGGCTGCTGCAGGACAACGCGGGGCCAGCATCATTGGCATGGAAGGCCATCGCTAGTCAGATCAGGTTTTGCACTGGCTGACTCCGCGCAGACCACGGCGACGAAGCGTCCGGCTGATGCCCTCGTGGCACAAACTCCCTCCAAGGTCAAAAGCGGACGCTGGGCAATTTGGAAGGAGACCTAAATAGTAATAGCTTCGAGCCCTTTGTCACACCATCTGTAGAAGGAGACAAGCGGCTATGATAAAAGGCGGCTGGAGCGCATGCAGACTGGATGCTGTGCGAGGGCCGTCGGCACCTTCTGGAGCAAGACCATGGCGCAGCTTGATGCCGTGTCAGACTGCGCTTTGCCTGCGCCATGCGACGAGTTATAGGGGAATGGATGGACGACCGCCAGTGAGCGATCGACCCTGCGGGCTCTCTACGCGGTGGAGCGAAATCGATCGTCTTCGGCGACGACCTTGGCGAGCGTGATCTTTGTGACTCCTCCGGGCAGCACAGCTCATGAGAAGAGACTGAGCGCGCAGGTAGTGATGCTCGGCTTGTTGCTGAGCGCAACGAGCGGGCGAATGTTTTCGAAGCTCTGTCGTCTCAGTGGCAAACTGTCTGCCAGTGCGCGACACCCGCCTCGCATGCGACGAGCAACAACAATGCGAGTGAGTCACGAGCAGTCTGGGCTTTTGCCTCTTGCTTGTGTGCAGGCGGACAACTCCGGCAGAGCTAGCAGCCAGCGCTACAAACACATAACATACGAACAAAAGTAAGGCAAACACACGCATCACTTGAAGTAGGCCTGTGGGCAAAACGGCCACCAATCTCTGCGATACCGGTGGCCTGTCTTTGGCCTTTGGAGCACAAAACAGCGCACGGTCTGTTACGCAAAAGCCTTTGGGCCTCACTAGTGTTCACAGCCCACCTCAGCATTGCCAAAGTCCGACATGGCGGGGATGACGCAGAGAATCACCATCTCTTGCGGTTTGATGTAATCTTCCACCAGCCGCACCGTCACCTTGCAGCCGACCAGCTTGCAACAAGCCACCCCCGTGTCCACCTTCTACTGACCCATCCGCCGATTTAAGAACCATCACAAACATCAGCCTGGTAACTGGAATGCACCAAAATCATTGTGAGTTCAGTTTCTGCCTGCTATTTTGTCAACTCTACAATGCAGGATATAATTTGAAATACCGTTGGGAAAGGCTGGCGCTGAGAACTAATTTTCGGCACGAATGTGTCACAGTGCCATCAAACAAGCAACAATTCTCACCATCTCAGCCCTCAGAAATTGAAGATTGCCAATCTTAAAAAAGGGCTTCCTTTGTGTAATGTTGACCCCGGACTAAGCTAGAACCTGGCAAATTGTTCGGGGTCTTCAAACTGCCCCAAAAAATCTGGCTTCTGGTTGAAAAAATGATCTGTCTTGACCTCGGATTTTCAAGAACCTGTGGCATGTCTCTCCCTCCTCGTGGATGTCCTTCATCTTCTCAGCATTGTGGGTCACCCCGGGGAGGTCAATCAATGCAAGCTGCGGCCCCGACTGGCGCACCACGCGCACGTAAAGGGCCTGGCAACAGTTCATGGCATGGTTGCAAACACCCACGACAAGTAGGGGGTCCCCTTTTTCGATGGTTTGTAACCATGAGCAGGGCAATAATGCAAAAACTACAATGCCCAAATGAAGAGGAACTATAGTGCGTGTGGTCTGAGCTGAATCATCACCAATATTGTTTGGTGAAGGGGGGCACCAGAAAAACCAGTTCTTCCCCTTGTTGGCTCTTTCTTAGTCATCGTTAGCACCCTGTTAATATCCTACAGGGGTGGCTCCACAAAAGCCACATCCAACCCGTCTTCTAGACAAAAGAGCGGATATGTATGGTTCATATGACTCTTATTTAACAGATGGCAGCGCGGAGTCCAGCATGCCTGTCCAAGCAGCTTAATCGGACTGGGCCTGTGCTGAAGTAATTTTACCGGGCATGGCGTCCAGGATCCCCCTTTGCAAAGCTGGGACCTGAAGTAACATATCTTCAAACAGAAGGTTGTGTGTTACGGACCTTTGTGCAGGCTTCAGCTTGCTGGCGCTTCTTAAAAAATGTGAGTGCGGGGGACAAGTAAGAAGTGATGATTGGGAGCGCGTTGCACACTAGATCGCTCCCGCACTTGAGCGAAAATTGTTGAGGCTGCAACGGTCTGGGCAGATTACAACTCACAAGCTGGAACTGCAAACGCAAAGGCTCACCCACTGGGCAACTGGACCTAGGAGCAAACAACAAAACAACAAAAGAGTAACAGCAGGAACTGGTCACAATGTAACAAGGAATGCGTTCTACCCCCAAGCGAGCTCGCTATGAAATTTCCCAAACAGTATCCAAGAAACTGGACAACGAGTGGCCCGGAAGCATAGGAGGTTGGTTGCGATCAAGCAGCCTAGTCGTGCATGACCCTGACAAGCTGCACACAGACAGATTCCGCTTTTTGTCAGTGGCTTACATGTGGCGCAAAAAGTTGAGGGATTTCATGCTCTTCTCAGCGCAGGTTTTCCCGGCTCATCGTGATCTTACCAACCATCATGTCGCGCAGTGTGTAGATCGGGTGGCTCGGCATGTGGATCTCGATGATGACATGGGCACCCATCGGGGAATGTTTCGTTCCACGATTGTCGGGTCTTCCGCGCCGAGGCTAGTTTGGGAGCACGTGCTGGAAGCCCCTCCGCAAATCGTTGGCCTTTGTTCTCATTTGGACTACTTGGCGTGTTTCCAAGCGATCGCAGGCTGAAGTGCTGCGGCTGCGTCGCGTGGTTCATGCTGTTTGCGGACCGCACGTCCTGCACCGCTGCGTCCTCGCTGCCCTGCTGCGGGCGGAAGACCGTGTTCTCGAGCACCCAGCGGTTGCTTCTTTTCTATTAAGGAAAATGAGCTATTTTTTAGGGGGGATCCTCTGACTAGCAGGGCTCTCCAGATTGATCCCAAGTTAAGTGTTCGATCCTAAACTAAACTCAATCCTATCTGATAATTCCAAAAGCTGAACTAAGGAATCCCCACAAACAGGACCTTCATCATGGTGAGCTCTACTCGGCCCTCCACTAGAGGTTAGAAAAAGGGGACCCAATTTTTTCTGTGGTCTATTTTAGTAGGGGTGCCTTTATTGGGGGTGAGAAAGGGCACTACTGGGAAACCTAGTCTACCAAAGAAGCTCGCCCCTCGCGCCTTGCGAGAAATGAACTCCTCCCCCTGCGCGTGGTCTTCCGTGAGCGTCTTGATGCGGCCCTCCACCTCCGCCACCTCGTGCGAGCAAGCCACGTGGGCTTGGGGGTGGGGGTGGGGGGTGGGGGGGCGGGTGGAGCGTTCTCCTCCCTGGGAGTATATGCTTCAACAAACCCAGCCCCTGTGAACATGGAACCTGATGTTTGGGGGTTCCTGGTTTGGACCGCTTTTCCTTTTCAAGGGACCGGGTCCCTGTCGGATTAACATTCGGGGGCGCTGGTTTCCATTTCAAAGGGACCGGATTCCTGTCAGGTTCCAGGTAAAAAAAGGTGACAGGGTACCCTTTTGCACTGCCAGACGAGGGGAGCAACCGAAGTTGTGAGATGGCTGTGAAGGACTGAGCAGTCCCACCTTGCAGCGACTTTTGCTTTCGAAGGCGCCGGAGTCCATCGACACCATGGCAAAGGGCTCCTGCAGCAAACCGCCCAACCGGTGCACTTCCGGTGGCCATGGGCAGTAACAAGTTTGTTCTTTGCAGCCCCCCCCCCCCGCACAAAGAGGCAAACGTGCAAACATGCCAAGAACAATGAAGATCAGCAAGGAGAACGTGCCTACTTTGCCAAAGGACTTCGCTGAAGCCACAGGATTGAGCAAGTTTGGATCCATTGGTTGGCTCCCAAACCTCCTATTGGGCCCCCTAAGAACCAGCTAGAAAAGCTTAAAGGTTCGCCATGTTCCCAAGCTAATTGGCTCAATGATTTAGCCATTTAGCCTCACAGAAAATTGCAGATTTACTTGGGGTGGAGATGATGCTACTCCCCCCCCCCCCCGCCCAACCCCACCGCTTTCCGGAATCATGGGATCCGTGAGCATCGTCAGCACGCAGGGCATCCGCGTGCAGGTGTTCTGCGCCCTGGGGAACTGTATCCCCGAGATGTTCTCCAGCAGCGAGCTCTTCCCCGCGGACTGCTCGCCTGGGAGTTTTCTCGCTTCTCACCAGGCAGTCGGAACTCAGAACAAGGATCCTTACATTATACACCTGAACCGCCTTGTAAATGGTGGGTACCCTTTTTTTTGTGGAAAAAGCCATGTTTCAAATGGGCAAAATGTATCTTTTAAGGAGTCCTGCAGAACCTGTGGCCCTGTAAATGCCAACAAAACACTGGTGTCAACATGCTCCCCTGGGTACATGTTGTTGGTACATGCTCCCCTGGGCTTTTCCCCAACAGCTGAAAGCTAAAGGGGTCTCAGTTCATCAGCCCAGATCAGGTTTGGGGGTGAAGTCAGGTTCCCGCAATGTCTGCTGCAGGTCAGGTGTAAGGTTCATCCGGGGTGGTCTGGTGCAGGGTGGTGTTTCGTCTGGTCGGCCAGGTGCAAGGTTCAAGGAAGGTTCCGGAGGTTCCGGGGCAGGCCAGGTGTGAGGTTCAAGAAGGGTCTGGTGCAGGCCAGGAGGTTCCGGCAGCATGGCTCCGGAGGTTCCAGGGTGGTCTGGTGCAGCCCAGGTGGATGCGTGAACAAGCCGAGCTCTGTGAGCCGTTGCGTCTTTACTTGCGCACGCGTTTGCACGCACGCGTGACTTGTTGATGAGTGGGAGGTTCAAGGAAGGTTCGGGAGGTTTCGGGGTGGTCTGGCGCAGGCAGGCGTAAGGTTCAAGGAAGGTTCCGGAGGTTCCGGGGTGGTGTGGTGCAGGCCAAGCACTACCGGGTGGTGCGAGCACTGAAAAGAGCACCACATGCTGTTGGGGATACCACCTGAGCAGCGAAATCTGTTCGCACCACTCAGCCAACAATAGCTTTCCACGGTGTCCGTGTGGTGCAGCATTTAAGGGGTCGGAACTCGGAATTTGTGGATGGCTGCGGCATCCGCTCGCACCACTAAGAAACCCAACGGAATGGTTCGACCCCCCTGTAAATACACGGTTTCGCAACCGTTAATTACAGGAGGAGGAATATTGGATACTGAGTTCCTGGACGTGTTTTTTTTGCAAAGACCATTTTACTAGCAAAATCAATCGTATTGATTTTTTTTGCCAATCCACTCAGGAATGAGGATAACAGCCCTTGAAACCCAAGCTCCAACAATATATCCGCCCCAATCTTTTGCAACCAGCATAACCCCTTGTCTTCAACGGTTTCACTGGGCTTCCCAACTTCCCGCGGGGTTCGTACCGTGGCTGGACGAAATCCGGTCACACCACTTGGGCACCATGGTTCACAGCCATCTTCGTAAAGCATATGCCCGTACTTGCCGTCTGATGACGAACCAATCGAACAAACCAAGCACTCCAACATGAAACACCCCTGCAGCACAACTGGCGTGATGTCCAAAACCAATTTATTGGCTTCTCCTTCTAGTGTCTCAAAACTGGGGGGCCAAACAATTATTTCGCAATTCGGGAGTGGTTGCAAAAGAATCACCTACTTCGGACTTGGAGGTCCAAGACTCCACAGAAGAAAAGCAGTTGCCGCATGAACTGGAGACTCTTCCGGCACAGCGAAGGGCCATGGAAACATGTCCTGAAATAGGTGTCCAACAAGCTGCTTTTCATGCGCTGCGCTTCCGAAGCTATTCTCTGGACACCCCGTTGAAATGCTTCTTTTCTTGAGGTTCGAGACTAGCGAAAGACTTGACAGTGAAGAGCTTCAGACAAGCCACAAATCCAAGCCACCAATCATGGCGCGCTGCCGCTTTTGCTTGGGACGCCGCCTTAACTGCACAAAGGTGCAGCCGACGGGGCCTGACGGCGCCATCGGGCCCCGATCGGGGCCCGACGGTGCAATTGGGGCCCGGGCCCCGGGCAGCAAACCACCAGACACAGCGCGCCGCCGGATTTGCTTTAGACGCCGCTTTACAGCCGTCGGGCCCCGATCGGGGCCCCACGCTGCAATCGGTGTTCGACCGGGGCCCGGGAGCAAACCACCAATCCAAGCCACCAATCATAGCGCACAGCCAGCCAGTCTCGCTGTAGCTGTTAAGGCACGACGGCGCCATCGGCAGATCGGGGGCCCGGTGCCAGCGGGCCCCGATTGGGGCCCGACGGCCCAACCCCGTGAAACCCTCGGTTTTGCTTAGTGTTCCGCCTGTGAGCAAACTCTCATGGAACCCTGATAGAACCCTAGTTGATCAATCCCTTGCAGAACCTCATGGAACCGTGGTGGAACCCTGGTAGAATTCTGGTGGAACTCTGGTGGAACCCTTGTGGAACCTTACTTCAGGACTGCCCGCCACCCCGCAGCCCTTGCAGAACTTCGCGGTGAAAGTGTGCTCAAACCATTGACTTTCGGTTTTGTAGTGTTCCGCCCATGAGCAAACCCTTGCTGGTGGAACCCTAGTTGCACCCTCGTGGAACCTTACCTCAATCCCGCCCCGGACCACCCTGCAGCCCTTGCAGAACCTCGTCTCCACATGTTTTTTTAGAGGAAGGTTCAAGGTTCCGCAAGGGTCCCACGAGGGGTGGTCCGGGGTGGCCCTGAGGTAAGGTTCCACAGGGTTATCCACAAGAGTTCCACCACGATGGTTCCACAAATTTCCACAAGCGTTCCACAAGGGTCATGAGGGTTCCACAAGAGGGCTATGGGGTGAGGCAAGGTTCTACAGGTTCCGCACTTCTTGTTCTACAAGGGTTCCACAAGGTTCTACAGTTTGGGACCCCTAAAAAAGTGGTTTTCATTCAAGACACGGCCCAAAACAATAGGTGTCCGAAAGTATTTGGTTTGCGGTGGGCAAACCCCCAGTTTGGGACACCTAAAAAAAAGTGGTATTCGAGACACGGCCCACAACAATAGGTGTCCGATAGGTGTCCGAAAGTATGTGGTTTAGGGGCGGGCAAACCCCCAGTTTTGGACACCTCAAAAAGTGTTTTCAAGACAAAGCCCACAACAATAGGTGTCCGAAAGTATTTGGTTTGCGGTGGGCAAACCCCCAGTTTGGGACACCTAAAAAAAAAAGTGGTATTCGAGACACGGCCCACAACAATAGGTGTCCGATAGGTGTCCGAAAGTATGTGGTTTGGGGCGGGCAAACCCCCAGTTTTGGACACCTCAAAAAAGTGTTTTCAAGACAAAGCCCACAACAATAGGTGTCCGAAAGTATTTGGTTTGGGGTGGGCAAACCCCCAGTTTGGGACACCTAAAAAAGTGGTTTTCATTCAAGACACAACCCAAAACAATAGGTGTCCGAAAGTATGTGGTTTGGGGTGGGCAAACCCCCAGTTTGGGACACCCAAAAAAAAGTGGTTTTCAAGACACGGCCCAAAACAATAGGTGTCCGAAAGTATTGGGTTTGTGATTTTTTAAAGAAGTGGTTTTCAAGACACGGCCCAAAACAATAGGTGTCCGAAAGTATTTGGTTTGGGGGTGGGCAAACCCCCAGTTTGGGACACCTAAAAAGTGGTTTTCATTCAAGACACGGCCCACAACAATAGGTGTCCGAAGGTATGTGGTTTGGGGCGGGCAAAACCCCAAGTTCGTCTTCTCTTCGGCGGCATTTTCGTCTTCGCCCCATTTTCGTCTTCGCCTGATTTTCGTCTTCGATTTCGTCCTCGGCGGCATTTTCGTCTTCGCCCCATTTTCGTCTTCGCCCGTTTTTTGTCTACAAATTCGTTTTCGGCGACACCAAAAAAAAGTGTTTTCAAGACACGGCCCAAAACACTAGGTGTCCGAAAGTATGTGGTTTGGGGTGGGCAAACCCCCAGTTGGGACACCTAAAAAAAGTGTTTCCAAGACACGGCCCAAAACAACGTGTCCGAAAGTATGTGGTTTTAGGGTGGGCAAGCCGCCAGTTTGGGACACCTACGGCGTCTGCAAACACATGCCCGGACAGCTAAATGGGTGAACTTGTGTTTTATACTAGGTCCGCAGCAGATACGCCGGGCCCGGCCAGCAAATAAACAAAAGGAAGTTAAACTGGTGTTTTGTACTAGGTCCGATTGGCAAGCGCCCGGCCCGGCCGGACCAGTTCAAAAACATCCGGAGTATTAAAACAGGTTGAAAGGTTGCATGGATCACAGAAGGTTGGAATCTATCTTTGGGAAGCTTGGAGCCCTGACCATGAAGGTTCAAGCACCGTGGGACCGAAAGGTTGGCACTCAATGTTGGAGGGCGCCCGTAGGGTGGACCCGTGACTTTAGCTGCAACAATGGGAACTTAACGATGAAAGATGAAGCACTGGTAGGTTGGATGTTGAAAGGTTGGTTTTGAGCACACTTTCGCTGTATAGACTTGCTCACGGGCTCAGACGACGCGGCCCGAAAGGATTTGGCTTTGTGGCAAATCAGATCAGGTTGTTGTGGGACTCAGCGCGCAGCAGAGTAAATGCTTGGCATGACTCCTGGAGGCCCAACTGATACATAAAAAGTGCTCAATTGCATTTTCTGAAGACGGCTTGGCCCAAAATTTGCCCCGCGTTTCGAGCGCAATTCGGAGCAACTTCGGGCGCAATTTCGCGCGACTCGGGCGCAAATCCGCGCAACCGAGCGCAATTTCAACAACTGCCCGAACTCTGGTCACTACACTAGCGCCAGGTCGTTTGCTCCCACAAACGTTTCGGGCGCTTTTTGCGCCGAAAGGATTCGAGCACAAATTTCTGTATCAAGCGCGCTTTGGGTTCCAAGGGTTCCGCAAAGCTGCAAGGGCTATGGGGTGGTCCGGGGCAGCCCGACGCTGCAATCGGGGCCCGACCGGGGCGGGGAGCAAACCACCAATCCCAGCCACCAATCATAGCGCACAGCCGGTTTTGCTTTGGAGGCTGCGGGCCCGACGCTGTAATCGAAGCCCGACCGGGGCCCGGGGAGCAAACCACCAATCCAAGCCACCAGTCACAGCGCGCCGCCGGTTTTGCTTTAGATGCTGCTTTGCAGCCGTTGGGCCCCGATTGGGGCCCCACGCTGCGACCGGGACCAATCCAAGCCACCAATCATAGCGCACAGCCGGTTTTGCTTAGGATGTCGCTTCGATCGCCCCCGATCGGGGCCCGACGCTGCAATCGAAGCCCGACTGGGGCCTGGGGAGCAAACCACCAATCCAAGCCACCAAGCCGGTCTTGTTATAAGGCACATGCAGCCATCGGGCCCCGATCATCCCCGATCAAGGCCCGACGGTGCCAGCCCAATCGGGGCCTGACCAGACCTGAAAATCTCCAAACCCGGAACCCTCGTGAACCCAGTGTGAAACGCTTGTGGAACCTTACCTCAGGACTGCTCTGTGGAAATCTTGTGGAACCCTCGAACCCCTGTGCCCGCAGCCCTCGTCAAGCCCTTGGAACCCAAAGCCCACCGGGCCACGTTGTCTGTCTACACAAGTGTATACAATGAAAGTGCGCTGAAAACCATTGATTTTCGGTTTTGCTTCGTGTTCCGCCCATGAGCAAAACCTCGTGGAACCCTGGTGGAACCCCAGTTGAGCCCCTGGTTGGTGGAACCCGGGTGGAACTCTGGTGTACAATGAAAGTGTGCTCAAACCATTGACTTTCGGTTTTGCTTAGTTCCGCCCTCGCTGGTGGAACCCTAGTTGAACCCTCGTGGAACCTTACCTCAATCCGCCCCGGACCACCCCGCAGCCCTTGCAGAACCTGGTGGAACCCTGGTGGAACCCTGGTGAAACCCTGCTGGAACGTTGGTGGAACTAGGCGGAACAGTGGTGGAACTCTGGTGGGACCCTGCTTGAGCTTTGGTGGAACTCTGGTGGAACCTGCCCCGGACCACCCCACAGCCCTTGCAGAACCTGGTGGAACGCTGTGGTGGAACCCTGGTGGAACATTGGTGGAACCCTGGTGGAACCCTGGTGGAACCCGCCCCGGACCACCCCGCAGCCCTTGCAGAACCTCGTACCCTGGTGGAACCCTGGTGGAACCCTGGTAAAACCCTGGTGGAACCCTGGTAAAACCCTGGTGGAACCCTGGTGGAATTTTGGTGGAACCCTGGTGGAACCTTACCTCAGGGCCGCCCCGGACCACCCCGGAGCCTATCTGGGCTGAGACCCCTCAGCTTTCAGCTGTTGGGGAAAAAACAAAACAAGAAGACCAACCCGTTGCACCCCCTCTGCGCCGCCCCTGCCCCTGCGCCCATGCGCCTGCCTACCACCACCACCCCCGGCAGGGGGATGTCCACCGCCTGGCAAAGGTGCCGCACCCGCTCGAAGAGCCCCAGCTTCTTGCTCAGCTCCGCCATGGCCTCGCAAGCTTTTCGAGGGCTATGGGTGGGGCTATGGGGCTATGGGGGAGGGGGGGGGAGGCTATCCATGGATAAGCACTCATGGACCTCAAGAAGGGTTAGGGGGTCATGGGGCTTTGCGAGGCCAAAGACATGGAGCCGAGCTCGGCTTCAACGGCATCTTTCGCGCTCGGATCGATCCCTCGGCGCCAATTTGTTTTGGAGGCCGTGTTTTAGATCTCCCAAAATGATACCTTGATCTCAATTATGTTGACCCCATATTAATCAACACCAGTTTATTCATAGGGGGGGGTCAACCTGGGAAAAGTTGGAATCATCACTTTTGGAGGGACACAGCTCCCTCTTCATCAACTGGTTGGTTGATATTAATATGGGATCAACATCAACTAGGTCCTCCAGTAGCGAGGTTGGAATAAGGTAACCTTTTTTCTGTAGTCTATTTTAGGGGAACCCTCCCCCAAGAAAAGGGGTGAGAAAGGGCTGGGGGACCTAGGAGCAACGCGGGGAAAAACCCCAAAGGACCAAAATGGGCGCCACGGGTTTTGGTCTGGAGGTTCCGCATCCCCATTTTCAGAGGGCCAGAAAAAACAAGTCCAGGTCAATCTTCCGATCGAGTGGATTGGAATAAGAAAAAGCGCAGACTTTGGAGTCTGCAGTCTTTGAAGGGAAGCCGAAACTCACTTCCTGTGTGTTTTTTGCCAAACAAATCCCCACACGTTTTGGTTTACCGCTAAAATGACTTTTGGTTTACCACACGTTTTGGTTTACCACACGTTTTGGTTTACCACTAAAATGACTTTTGGTTTACCACTTTGGTTTACCACACGTTTTGGATTACCACTAAAATGACTTTTGGTTTACCACTTTTGGTTTACCACACGTTCTGGTTTACCACTAAAATGACTTTTGGTTTACCACTTTTGGTTTACCACACGTTTTGGTTTACCACTTTTAGTTTACCACACGTTTTGGTTTACCACTTTTGGTTTAGCACACGTTTTGGTTTACCACTAAAATGACCTTTGGTTTACCACTTTTGGTTTAGCACTAAAATGACTTTTGGTTTACCACTTTTGGTTTACCACACTTTTTGCTTACCACTAAAATGACTTTTGGTTTACCACTTTGGTTTACCACACGTTTTGGATTACCACTAAAATGACTTTTGGTTTACCACTTTTGGTTTACCACACGTTCTGGTTTACCACACTAAAACGTTTTGGTTTACCACTTTTGGTTTACCACACGTTTTGGTTTACCACACTTTTGGTTTACCACTTTTGGTTTACCACACGTTTTGGTTTACCACTTTTGGTTTACCACACGTTTTGGTTTACCACTTTTGGTTTAGCACACGTTTTGGTTTACCACTAAAATGACCTTTGGTTTACCACTTTTGGTTTAGCACTAAAATGACTTTTGGTTTACCACTTTTGGTTTACCACACTTTTTGCTTACCACTAAAATGACTTTTGGTTTACCACTTTGGTTTACCACACGTTTTGGATTACCACTAAAATGACTTTTGGTTTACCACTTTTGGTTTACCACACGTTCTGGTTTACCACTAAAATGACTTTTGGTTTACCACTTTTGGTTTACCACACGTTTTGGTTTACCACTTTTGGTTTACCACACGTTTTGGTTTACCACTAAAATGACTTTTGGTTTACCACTTTTGGTTTACCACACGTTTTGGTTTACCACTTTTGGTTTACCACACGTTTTGGTTTACCACTAAAATGACTTTTGGTTTACCACTAAAATGACTTTTGGTTTACCACTTTTGGTTTACCACACGTTTTGGTTTACCATTACAAACGACTTTTGGTTTACCACTTTTTGTGTACCACACTTTGGGTTTACCACTAAAATGTGTTTTCGTTTGTCTTCTTCTTTCTGGCCATCAGAGCGTAGCGCTGTGCCTGCCTCAACGGGCTGTGCACGACGAACCTCGGAGCCGGATGCCCCATCGCCAGCTCCACTTTTCCTCTACTCAAGTGGCCCAACCCCAAAAAGTGAACCAAGATGACCCAAGGCCCGGAACTCGGGAGACAAGAAGGAAACACTCGCAAG
Source organism: Effrenium voratum (assembly GCA_963377175.1). NCBI lineage: Eukaryota > Dinophyceae > Suessiales > Symbiodiniaceae > Effrenium > Effrenium voratum. Next base: position 226,676 of record CAUJNA010002502.1, on the reverse strand, counting down.
CCAAATGAGTCGAAATGAGAGGCTCCCGAAATGGCGGGCTTTCCGGTTTCCGCTGGTCTGTTCTTAGGAAACCAGCCAGAAAAAGGGAGTCTGGGGTCTGAATAGGGGTGTTGGGCCGGGGGAGGGGCGCAACTGCCTCCGCCATCGGCTCCTCCGCCCCGTTCGCTGCCCCGTTCGCGGCCATGGCGAACGGACCCTACCTACCCTTTTAGCGACGAGAGATGGTGTCAGACACGGCGAAGCCGCCTAAAGCCCAAGCCAGCGGCAAGGACAGGGACGATCAGCTTCCATTTCCTGGTTTCATGGGTGCTTTCGCCTCTTTTAGTTGGTTTGTTGGGCCTGGTTTCGTCGGCTTTTATCCATGGAAAGCGTCCATTTGCTGAAACCAAGATTTGTCCAACCAACAGCTGGAAGCTATGGATTTGGCCTCTGCCCAGAAAGGCTCATTCGAACGAGGGCAGCTTTCGGGAAGGATTCCCAGGAGCTGTTGTTGGGATACCACATGGTCCTTTTTAATTTTCAATTGTTGGTTTTAAGGGGAACCTTTCCCACCACTGGAAATACAGTTCTTGATCCAGGGGGCGAAAACGCAAATGGCAGTCAACCGGTGAACCTTGGGGGGAGGGGGGGGGGAACAGCAAGGATGGGTGCGTTGGCAAGTGGTAGCAGGTTTATGCTTCAATCATTAGACTGCGCCCACTCCCCAACAGATCCTTAGACTTCGCAGCTTGAAGGTGCGTTTGCAAGTTGTGGTATGAGACACAGGCCACGCCCCTGGAAAATGAAAAACCGCCCCAAAGCCAAACAAACCGAAAAAGCTCCAGCAGTTGAAAGGGGCCAGCGGTCCTATCAAAGAGCAACACCCAAACGGACCGACATCTCTCGAGGGTGCCATCCCTCAGATTCCCTGCTCAAAGTTTTTAACTTTTGGTAGACTACCACTAAACCCTAAGAAGCTAAAAGGCTAAAACGCTAGAGCCACCAAGGCATGTGGCACTTTTGAAGCTAAAACGCTAGAGCCACCAAGGTATGTGGCACTTTTGGTGGATTACCACTAAACCCTGAGAAGCTAAAAAGCTTAAAAGCTCGAGCCACCAAGGCATGTGGCACTTTTGGCGGATTTAGTTCTGACATTCACGTGATACACATGAAACCCAGTAAACATGCTTCTTTTTCCTCAAGACCATCTGCTTTGGGAGGACCCTCTTGTTGGGTTCCATGTTTAATCTGCACATTTAAAACCAAACCCGTAAAAAATCCACGACTTTGGGCAAAAACAAGACACACAATTTGAGACCTCTTCCAATTTCCCCGCGTTTTGACCCCCTGACTCGGCCAAACCGCCGAGTCCCAGCACCCGCGGCCCGCGCCCGCGTGCTAAACCGCACCTCCAGCGCGCGTCGGAGGCCGGGCCTGGTTGCTCCGAGCGCGGAGACCCACCGACCGACCCGCCGGGGAAGGCCGAAGAAGAGAAAACCGGCCCTGGATAAAACCAAACACCTCATCCTGCTCCCCCCCCAACAAAAAATAAAATAAAATAAAAATAAAAATAATGATAATTCTAATAATAATAAAATACATGAGTTGAAAATTAGAAGAAATAAATGAGGGAGCTCCTCCAGGTTCGTGAAAAAGAGGGTCCCCCCCCAAATGATTCAAGGAAATGCCAGCTTGAAAGAAGTCGATATTCCCTTCACGCCCGCAAGAAAACTTGATTGGATTGCTCAAGTCCCATGCAGCTGGCTGATGATTTCTTTTTTTGCTGGCTTGCGCTCTCTCCAGCCTTGCAGCCAAGGGTTTAGGGTGATGATTGGTAACCTCCATTTGCTCATTTGCTCGTTGGCAAGTGGGTACATGGTCACTACTGTTGGCATTCCCAAAAACCCTCAGATGCCCAGCGGCCATGGGGAAAAAAGGGCATGTTTGTTGGCTGAGTTTAAAGTGAAACCGCAGGTTACCCAAAACAAAGCAGAAAGAAAACAAAGGGGGCGGAATCCACTGGCCAACAAAGAACCCTTTACCCAAGTCCCAGTGCCAAGCCGGAACGGAGCTCGTGCCAAGCCGTTTCTAGGCGGGCGGCAAGTCGTTGATGGCAGCGAACCAGCTCGCCTGAACGGGCTGGGAACGGGATACAGTAGGCATACGTCCAGGTTCATGATGACTTGCTGGAGTCCGGATTTGGGGAATGAACCCAGGGCTCCGCTTAAAGGAAACCACTAGGGATGGTTTATAGGGGTCATTCCATCATTCCCTGCGGAGAACGGGATGCAGCAGGCATACGTGGTTCATGATGACTTGCTGGCTCTCAGTAAGGAATGACCGAGTCGGGTTTTGGGAATGAACTGAGTTGGTCCCCTAAAAGGAAACCACTGAGAACCATCAAGATGAACATACGCCATGTTGCCAATCCAACGAATGTTCCGCCCCGACAGCAAGGGCATGCACTCGCCTCTGAAATCAAAAGCAAAACGCATACAAGGGCATAGTTCTTCTGAGCTTCCAGTACTTGGCTTGATTTTGACGCCTCCACGTGGTCCGGCCCTTGCAACAAGTGCAAGAGTGAAATTTTGACGAGGGGGCGCCTGTTTCGTGTGACAGGCCGGACCTGTCCTCCCGGGGTGCTCCCGGCTCCCTGGCTTTCTTCAGCGGCAAATCAATTCCTGCCTCAAGTCTCGGATGGCCGGGGAATCAATGTGCGCTTTCCAGCTGCCCCTTGGCCCCCGCGAATTTGTGGCTGGGATTTTGTAGCCGGAAAAGCAAAAAAGCAACTGTCATCATGTGGCCCCTGCTCACTTTTTTTTTTTTTTTTTCGGAATATGAACTTGCCCTATTTTTTGTGGGTTATGGACCGTCCTTTCACAAGCCCATGGCTTGCTCTCTCAAACCCCAAATGGACCCATTTGGAAGGGCCCAAGAAATTGGACACTTCCTGCTGCCTTTCTTCTGTGCCTTTGGGCATTTTGTTCATCTTTGTGCTTGTGTTTATCAGGGATCCGGATGCGTGACAACACCTGAACATTGCAACTTGTAAATGGTGGCTTCCAACTTTATTTTGGTGGGAAAGCCATGTTTCAACTGGTTGCAAAATGTATCTTTTAGGTGCTCTAAACCCATGGCAAAACAACACACAAACCCAGGGCTCCTTGCCTGGAAAGCGCCAACCGTCTCGAAATAGGAGTCGCACCCTGAGCATTTTTCCCAATTCGCGGGTTCCCTTTGAAACCCCTAAGAAAGGCTACCCTCCTACCAATGAACATGGAACCTGACTGACGCTTTTGACGTGTTTTTTTTATCCCGCCGTGTCAGGTCCCATGGAACCCATCTGCATCCAGCGGCATCCAGCGGCATCCAGCGGCCCCGCTGCATGCCTTGGGCAAGTGGTCGATGGAGCCAATGAAGCCCAAGCCCATCGAGAAGTCGCCCACCTGGAGGTCTCCATTGACGCTCCGCCCGCCAACCAAAAATGTACGTACGTATGTACGTATGTACGTATGTATGTATGTATGTATGTATGTATGCATCTGTGTGTATGTATGTCTTTTTTGTCCTTTTGGTTTCCCGATGTTTTCTTGTTGTTGTTGGTGTTTTTTTCTTCAGGTGGTCCTTTTGGTTTCCCGAAAAAAGCCACCTAAACATGTAGGGTTGGACTCCCCGGGGTTGCCGTGGGATTGATTTTTCATCTGTTCAGTTATCCTGTTTTTCAAAAACCGGCCATTTTCCCTGGGTTTCCGGAGGTATTCTAGAAAGAAGGATCCCTGGAAAGAATGGGGGAAGGCAGCCCTAAAAGAAAGGTGGCTCGCTGAAAAAAAGCAAAAAAGGGGGTCACGCAGGGATTTCCCCACATCAACAGTCGATATCAATGTGCGCGTGGTGTTCATTGAAACGATCGATCCACTTTTGGTGAATCCAAAAAAGGAAGCGGAGGAAACTGCGTGAAGCCCGGCTCAAAACACAATGCCGGCCGCTTGGCGGTTTAGCCAAGAGGGTGAAACACTGAAAAGAAAAATGAACTTTGACTTTGGTAGGTACCTAGCAAAAATAAAGCTTCAGCGTGAAACTTTTCTTGTGGACGCTTCGTGTGGGTTTCCTAAAGATAACAGGTTGGTCCTTCCCAAAATGCAGGCCTGCGCTGATTAATGACTAAAGGGCTCACCAACACAGGGGTTCCATCTCCCCCCTGCCTGAAAGCCTCCTCCCTAAAATAAGAACCTACGGCCGCATGAGGGGCTCTTCGCAGGAAACCAGGCAACATGGCTTGTTGCACAAGGTCCCTTGCCAAAGAGACAGGCAAAAGTGCCATTGCCAGCAGAAATTGGAAATTTCAGGGCTGGAGGTTGAGTAAATTTCCATTTACCCTCCAGAAGAGCCAGGGGTTCAAATCCCCAAACCAGCAATCCAAACTACCAGGCCTACCTGATATATCACATTTGCGGGCCCTGAATGTGCTTTTTTGTTGGATTCCCATCTGCCGAAAACAAATTGCTTCCTGTAGGGCCTGGTGTGGTTTTTGTTGGATTCACACCTGGGGCAAGAGCCCGGCTCGCTCGATTTGCCTGGTGGTGTTCGCTTGGATTCACACCTGCATTCTTTTTTTGGGAAGAAAAAACGAGAAACCGCACAAAACAGGCCCTCGACGAGGCGTGAACCAAACGAAGAACAACTCGCGCGAGCCTTGGCCCCTTCCAACTAGCAAAAGCCAGGCCCCCAAGCCAGGATCGGCTTTATCCACTCGCTCGCTCGCTCGCTCGCTCGCTCGAGCTGGCGCTGCTGGGCAGGCGCACGTTGCAGGTACCGTGGCGCCAGTTTGAAGGCCTCGGGCCAGACTCCGAAGGCATGAACGGCGCCCGACGTTGTCGGCTGTTCCGTGGGTTCCTTCCCCAAAAAAGCCGACTAACAGAAGGTGTTATTCATTGCAAAGATGCGCTTAAATTTAAAAAAAAAAAGTACGCGGGGAAATGCAACAAAATCAGGATTCATTCCCGCAAAACGCGGGCTTTACACATATTAAAAAGATGGTTAAACAAGGACGCAAGCTCATTCCCAACCGACCAGAGGGCTCGTTCCCCGAAAAAGGCCAGGCCCTCCCTGCCGTTGCATTTTTGATGGACGTAAACCCGGTAGATTTCTCAGGACTCCCCTGGGCGTGAGGGGGGGGGGCTGATGCTTACAACATAAGGCTTGAACATCCAAGTGGATACCCCTCATGGAAAGCGGGCTAAACACAGAGTCTGGGCTGGTCTTTGCGCGTGGGGAAACTTAAACAATGCTTCTTTGTTTCGAGCTGACAGGAAAAACTCCAGGCTGAGCCCAAAGAAACTTAGACGATACATTGAGAGAAGCAACACTTGTCCGAGGATTTAAAATACCGAGTGTGGCCAAAGTCCAAGCCTTGAGTCGACCAACATGGTCCCAAAAAGAAACAACCTCTCTGGACACATCAGGGATCCGGATGCATTACTTGACTAGGAAAGGCATTCTTTCGTATAATTGATGATGTCACTATGAAAAAAAACAGTGTATTTGGGCAAGGCACCTTTTACATCCCGGTGAATTCCCCGTAAAAGGGAGAATTGCACCATGAATGGAGATCTCCAGAAAATAACCCCCCTTCGCCCAATTCCAGAGGATCCTTTTCTCGTCACATGTCCACCAAGGAGTGAAAACCCGTTGTGAACCAACAGCTTTCAGTCTGCCCCCCCCCCCCCCCCACCCCCCCACAAAAAGAGGGGCAAGTCACATCGGGGTGAATTATCCTATCTCACCAACCTGAAACTTGCGGACTTGCGGTGGTGGGGGCTATTCCCCACATAAACCCAGCATTCGCTTCCAGAGGCTTGGCTTTCGGACTGAGCTGGTCCTTGACTGATCCACCCCCCAGAATGGGCACTCCGATTCAGCAACCCACCATTTGGGGCTCACTTCGGCCGTGAATTCGGCCGTGAATTCGGCAACTCACCGCATCGATGTCCTCTCCATCGAGGCCGCGGCAAGTAGAGCAGCTCCCCCGCCTCCAGCAGGCAGCTCTGCATCCGCCGCGCCTCGCTCGCGGCTCGGCTCGGGGGAGCGGGTGAATTGATGGGTCCGGGCAGCTTCCAAAGGCCTATGATCTGCTTCCATGTGCGGAGGCGGGCCCTGGGAAAAAATAGTCTTGTTTTTTGTTTAGAAAAAGAGGATTAACACAACACATGTCCCGCAGTGATGGACTCTCTTTTGAAACAACCGGGGACCGTGATAAGCAAATGGGAAAGTCTTTGGTGGGGCCATTGGCCTGCAACATTTGCATCGGGACTGACACAGGGTGGACTTCGATGGCACAAGCCCCGTCTGTTCCACGTTGGTAAGGGGATGACTAAACCGAAAGAACCAAACAGGGAGTTGCGCCATCTTCCCAACTGTAGCCCTCTTGTACTGCGCTTCAACTTTCTCTCTCCCTCGCTCTCTCTCTCTCTGCGCTTGCGCCCAAAAGGTCCCACATCGTGAGGCTGCAAAGGCCAAAGGACCAGGGAGCACTACTCAACATGTACCCCTAGTGGAGTGGAGTTTACGCTACCTGTACCGCACGGGATCTCACGGGGCTCCATTGATTGATTGGGGTACAAACGTGGCAACTCAAGACCCCTATCCGACGTCTTTCGACGGTAAGGCCTTTCGGCCAAATCTTCAGGCTTCGGTTGGTTTTTTTTTGGTAGAACTCTAGGGTTCAAGCACCATGAAAAGATTGGCCAGGACTCAACGATGATGACAACCCTGCACTGTAAACAGTGGTGGTTGTGCCAACCCACACCCACCAGCCACACCCACCCCAGCCCGTGGTCAATATTCAAACCTACACATAGGATCTATATCTTTTCTTTGCTCATCATTTTGTCAAGCGCAAAGATGCGAGAACAATCACCCACCACCCACACCCACACCCACACCCACCCCAACCATTGTTTTGATATGGTAGCACCTAAGTCGCAACGGGGATCTTGCAAGCGACCTCCCGACGCCGCTGGCTTCGCCGCTGGCTTCGCCTCGGCGCGGCTATGCCAGAGCTCGCACGGCCTCGCGGTAAATCGCGAGCCGAGGTGTTCGGGGGCCGCGATTTACCGCGAGGGACTCGAAGGCTCCGCGTTGGCTCCCCCGAAAAAAAATCGCCGGCCCCCCCCTCCCCCCCCCCCCCCCGAGAAGAAAACAAAATAATGCAAAAGTGGTGTTCCTTCTGGACTCCCTTTGAAGGTACCCTCAAAAAAAGACCCACCCAAACGCAGCAAGCAAGCACTGCTTGGCTACTGCTGAACCAAATGTCTGTCATATGGGGCAACACTCGCCCAACCCCAAATTGGCGGCTGGTTCTGTTTGTTTGTTGGTTCGGATGATACGGGGCACCTTCTAAGGCCCCTGCCTAAATCACAATTGTTTAGCCCCTTATCTTAACTCCGCGTGGCTTTATGCGAGGGCTGCTGAAGGGACGCAGAAGTGCGCCGGATTGTCAGCCCGAATGGCGCATTGCCACAGGCAGAAAAGGGTTCTTGGGGAGCACGTAGGGAACATAAGGATGAAGACAAGGAACTAGGCTTCAAAGCTTTGATGGGGGCTGGGGGGAGGGTCTGGGCTTCCTAAGCCTTGTATTCTTTGGGCCACCTTCCCCCTCCCTCCTCCTCAGGCTCTATGATACAAACTGACCGAAAATGAAGCAAACGCAAAGGGCGCTTTGCCTCCCTGTGGCAGCTTAAGGAACTCTCTCTCTCTCGTGCCATAGGAACAAAAGGAGAGAGGATTCTCAGCTAGAGTCTCAATGGCCCCGGTTACCTCTGGCGGATTTGCTGGGAGTGTGAATATTTTTCCCAACAGAGTCCGGTTGGGTTCTTTTTTGGTAGAACTCTAGGGTTCAACCCCCATGAAAAGAATGGCAAGGACTCAATGATGCAACCCTGCACTGTAAACAATGGTGGTTGTGTGAACCCACACCCACCAGACACACCCACCCACCCCAGCCCGTGGTCAATATTCAAACCTACACCTAGGATCTGCTCTACATTGAGTTGGGCATAAATCAACTCATGGTTCCTTCCTATTAGGCAGGAAACTCCACATTAACACCCCCAAATGGGTGGTTTCCTTTCAACGTCCCCTTAATCTAAACCCAGATGTGCACCGAAATGACGTTCTTCGAATGCTGTTTCATAAGCCAACCCCCCCCCCCCCCCCAAATAAAAAAAGAACTGAGTTCTGTCTTTCTATAAATTGACCCCCCAAAATGCAGGGTTAAGTGCGGTTTTCCTTTTGGTTTCCCTTTAATACCAGCCAAAAAGGGGGCCTCCATAATAGAGACAGGCCCATATTTAGCAAGCAAGCACTGCATTGCAAATGCAGAACTCTGACCCGGAACATGGCCATCGCTCCCCCACTTCGTCTCTAAATAGGCAAAACCAAAACACAAAAGCACCACTCTTGCCGGTGCCCTGCAGGAAACGAGAAAAACGGAATGACTCCTATAAAAACCATCCAACTGTTGGTTTCCTTTAAGGGATCCCCAGGTGCATTCCATTTCTCTCGCACCGATCGCAAGAACCGGAGACCCTCCGCCCGCGTGAGCGGGAAGCGCGCGCGCCTCGTCGCCTTCATCACCTCCTCCGCCTCCTGGGGGTCGAGCTTTTTGGTAGGGAGCCTAAACAAAAGGGCCCGGGGTGCGTTCCCCTAGTTTGTTTGTTTCTTGGCGGGTGCCCCCGAAGAGGCAGCTTGAACGGCTTGAAAGGCACGGGTGTCAACGAAAGCCAAAGAAAAGCTCAATCTTGCGAGTGGTTTCGCGTGAGCCGCCACTTTTGGAGGCTCCGAAAAGCGATGTTTTTCAAACCGATCGGGTTCCCCATTCTTGGGCCAGGACCTGAATCGAAAAGATTGAACAATGTTTAAACCCTGATTTTGATGGTTTGGGGACTCGAACCCATGGCTGTTGCAGAGGGTAGATGTGCAAAGCACAGTCCAAACCACCAAACGACCGGGTCCAAACCGGTGATTCTGGAATGTGGGGCTCTTCCAGGACTTGCGATCGTTTATGGTCCATGGATGGGGCATAACTTATAGGAGGCGTTCTGCGGCATTCACTGATCCCCGCTAGCGTCCGGGCCACTTGAGAAATGCTGGTCTACAAGCCGAGTGATTCACTTGTGGGAGCATCAATTTTATTGTTTGAGTTTGTTTTGTTTTTACACCATGGCAAGTCGGAAGGACCACATCCGAGGTCTTCAAGAGCTAGGCTGGAATTAGGACCCCTGCAAAAAAAATGCCTGGTTAGTGGAAAACAAAGGGACCCCCAAAAAAAGCAAAAAAGCAAGAAGGGGAGCTAATTCTGGCAAAGAAGAGGGGTGGCTCACAGAAAGGAATGCAACACCCTAGGGGTGGACCTGATGCTTACATTGGCCTTGGCCTTGAAATAACCGCAAACCATGGCGTTTCTTTCGTGAAAGCCAGGATTCTAGGGGTTGAGTCCTTTTCCACCATCGTTCTTTCAACAAACCAGCTGTCTTCCCAGGGTTTTGGTGGTTTTCTAGAAAGATCCGGATCCCTGGAAAGAATGGGGAAGCAACCCTTAGAAACACAGCAAACAGGGGCCCTGTGCCCAGGGTTCTTCTACTTCGTCTTGCATGGGCAACCCTGGCGCGGGCAAAACATGTTTGTTTCGTTTCCAGCCGAGAGCCTCTAGGCGATGCTTCCGGCTGCGGCGCTTTTGTCGGCGTGCGCTTGCTTGGATGCTCAACCCGCCACGTGGGATGCAAGCTATCATGTATAGATATTATGACCGGGATGACTGCAATTAGCACCCTTGCAACCACGGTGACAACCTACCTCTCTGCCCCTCTGCGGTTGCATCCGGAGGTGATAACCTACTTACCTGACGTGGCAACTGAACATCCAAGCAAGCGCGCGCGCCCCGCCCCGAAGCAACTTTCTCCCTTGAAGGGAGTCGGGTCAACCGCCTTTTAGGCGTGACATGCCGATCCACAGACCCTGCCAAGGTCTGCTTCGGCCCCGGAAGGAGGGCTTAAAAAAGCCCCAAGTCGTGACCCTGCACATCGCGCGAGGTTTCTCGCAGCGTGCCTGTTTGCCAAGGCAGCTGAACAAGCCAGCGGAATATGGGAGGCTGCCTAAGAATCTGCGGGTGGTTTTCCAGCCCGCGCTTGAAAGAAAACAAAAAAGACCACATCACTCGCAGAGGTACTTGTGCGGCCAGCGCGGCGCGGCCTTTCGTGGCCAAGAGTGCGGTAGAGATGATTGTATAAGAAATTGAGGGGGGAGATTGGAGGTTGCAACTGCGTTTGCTGCTAAGAAATCAAGCCCCCTGGATTCTTCGTCCAATTTCTTGGCAAACTTGCGCGATGAAGAAAGCCCTTTGCAACTTAGCCAAACGGCCACCAATGCTTTTCCCAGCAATGGCAACAGCTGCTTGAAAAACTACACGGTTCCTAAAGCGACCTTCAGTTTCAACAGAAAAAAATGTTCGGCCAAAAAAGGGCTCTGAAAGCTCTGACGGCATTTTTGACCATGTGGGGGTGCAACGGCCTGATGCCAAAGAAATCCGGGCTCAATTTCTTAGCGGGGGGGGGGGATCCCAAAAGGCTCCACAAGCTCCTGAAGAGCACTTTCGGCCCTCCCGGGCCCTGGATGTCTGCAAGGCGCAAGATTGCAGCCTAGTAAATCAAGACAAGGTTCAAGAAATTGGCTCTGCACTCCAGGTCCCCCGTGGTCAAACACCAGCCTAGTTTAAGCACAAAATGGACGCTCAGAAATTCAGCCAGACCAGCAGCCCTTATGCTGACAGAACGCCATTTGCCGCGTTCTGCACGCAGTTGAACAAAAAGGATGTTGCCCCAGCTCAGTCTAGAAGAGGGAAACCGTTTTTGGGATGGCATGTTTTAGCGACCCAGGTGATGTCCCCACCAGTCCGGAACCCTCCCTGAAGGCTGCTCCAAAGCACAGAAAATCGCTTCTCTAAGCCCATCAACCCCAAACCGCGATGTTAGCTGGGGGACTGAACAGCTGTTCGCCACGGAAAAAATATACTGTCGTACCCCCCCACCCCCCCCTGCGATTCCCCGCCCCAGCGAACATGGAAACCACCCGCACGCCCCTCTCGCCGAGCCGCATCCAGGTTCAGGCCCGCGAGGTCGGTGATGACCTCCAGCCCCCGAGGTTCGGGGCTTCGATCTTCGCTCTCGTGTTCAGCCGAAGGGGAGGCGAAAAGAAACTGCCCTTTGGGTGTGTTGTGTGTGTGTGTTTCGTTTTTGTTTGTTTCTGTTTTTTTAGTGGCCCCTTCAAACTTGCCCCCTTTAAAACCACATTTCTAGACAAAAAGGGGAACATACTCTGGATGATGTCTGATGAGTCGTGTCCACCGGAATCTCCTTTTAGGATTTTTTTGCACCGCATTCTCGGGCCATGCTTGTCCTGCGAACGAGAGCGAGCCCCACCCGTGGCCGCCTCCTTGCCATTTGGGTGTGTCTTTGTTTACGTGGACCCCTAAAGATGTTCCTTCCATGCTCCGGTTGGCAACCCACAAGGGGTTTCCCTAAAAAAACAACAGAGACCCACATCTGCCGGAAGCTCCGCTTTTTTTGGGAGCTGGATCCTGTTCACTGCGACCTCATAGAAACAGGTCCCAGCTTAACACAAAGCTGAGGAAAGCAAAGCCGAAAGCCCGCCCCTGGAAAAGTGAGCGGTCTGATCGAATGGCCCAACTCCGGGGAAGCTTCCATGTCCATTCTTTCCAGGATAAATTCTTTTCGGGAAGTCGAGGAGAAAAAAAAGCAGCCCGTTCTTGAGAAGAATGGGGATTCAAACAGAAGAAATTGTCAAATTCTGCTTCATGTTTAGCCAACCCTGAACCAAACCTGGAGGAGAAACCCAAGGCTGGAGGGTCGGTGCCAAAACCCCGCCTCCTTGCCGCGCGCTTCAGGGATCTTCACGTCGCCCGTGGGATCCGAGCCTCGAACTCAGGCATCCCCCAAAATCACGGTGGAACTGTCCAACCCGTGCAATGGGCTTTGCCAAAAAGAAAACATGTGTCAGCGTCCTTCCAATTTCACCAATCGAAACCACCAACTAAAAATGAACAGATCCAAAAAAAAAACTTCACAACACATGATCCCACAACAGTGAGGCGATGAGCTGCCCTCCCATCCCCGTTGCCATGGAACCGTTCGACGTTTCGGGGTCCTGGCTTGGACTATCTTCCTTTAAAAGGGACCCTCGTGGACAGGAGGGTAAGGAGGAGAACGGATCTGGTCGCTTCGAACATGGGCAAAGCAACCCGCGACTCAGTTTGAAGGCTGGCAACTCACAATCCGCTGCCTTGGCCAAGGAAAGGAACCTGTTTGGAGAGCAACCGACTTGAGGGGAACCCAGCAAACAGAGGATGCCATTGAACAAGGATCCCACTGCAACGGTGGTAATAACTGGCCATAACATGTCATAGTTGGGATATCCTCCTGTCCACGTTGCCATGCAAACCACCAGAAGGTCCCTTTTAACGGAAAGTAGTCCCAGCCAGGACCTCGAAACGTCAAGCTCCACAGCAGGTGTATATCAGTCTGGGGTCAGTCATGGAAAGGTGTAAGCGCATTAAAGTGACACCCTCAACATGACCCTTCCAAATGGAAGGTTGAGAAAGGAAACCACACCGGAAAGTACTTTGAAAACCCCTCAACATGCTCACTCTAACAGAGTCCCTTGAAGGATACATTATCCAAAATCAACCCTTCTTCACAAGGGTTCCATCCTCCAATTCAATTGGATTTCTGGCGATTTCTTAAGTGGCCCACTCAATGGCCCAAACAAAAAAGGAAAACACGATTTCAGGGAGCGGAACACTGGAATCTCATGGGAGAGGGTGTCAAAAATTAGGGATCCTGCTTGGTTCCCCCCCCCCCCAGGAGGCCTGTCCAAACCCTTGGTATGGGCTTGCAAAACTGCTTTGTTGTGTGCCCCCCCCATGTGTTTTTTTTTTGAAGTAGATCCGGGGAGAAAAAAAAACTGAAACACAACAACAGCCCCTTTTTTGCTTTTAGAGTAGATCCGGAGAAAAAAAAACTGAACCCCATGGGCAACAACCGCAGCTGGCATCAGGTCCAAGGTCCGAAAAGGGGGGCCCCAGGCGCCCAGATCCGAGGCGCCGAAGAGCTTCACCAGGAGCTTCTTGCTGCTTCCGGTGGTCCGATTCCAGGCCTATCCAATCGATTCGATTCGCGGGCGTTGCGAGATCCGTTTTTTTTTTTTTGGGGGGGGGGGGGTACGAGGTCAGGTGAGTCATGGTCCAAAACCCGGTAACCCAAAATGGCAGACCCAGAACCATGCTTCAAGAATCAAGAAGGCGGATATCCGCAGCTCTGTGTGGTGGCTGTCCCTTGCTAAGCTTCAGCCACTCGAGTTTTGGTTGTGGCTCAGGTGTTAATCTGGGCTGATCAGAATGGGCTGGGTTGGCCGATCCGTTTTTCCATAATCCCTGTAAGAAGTGGACCAACTCCTTGCGCAACCCAAGGTAAGGATGGAGCACCATTGAACAGCCCAGTTGATCTTGCTGGTGCACAGAAAATGGCCGAGTCGAGGGGTTTTGGATTTTTTCCGGGTTTGGGAGTTCCTGAAAGGAAGCAATCAGGGGATTGATTATAGGGCTCATTCCCTCATTCCCTGCTGAGAACAAGCAAGTAATCTGTGGTTTGGATTGGTGGTCCTGGTATGAACCCCAGCTCCTTTGAAGCCAAATCGGGAAGACCACCTAAGGGGTAAAATGAATAGGGGGGGCTGAATTTTGTTCGACCTTTTTCTGGGAAGGGAGGCCAAAGGGAAACCAAGTTCCCCCACAAGAATCATTGCAAAGGAAACTCGGCCAAAAGGGTTGGTGTGTTCAAAAAACCACCATGAGGAGAAATATAGTGAAAACTAGACCACGGTTGGCCCGAAAGCATTGCAGCCCCGTGACCATTCAGCGCAAGTTGCTCTGGGCAAGGTGCTTTGCGCAAACTGGTCCGTGCAAGTTGCTCTGCGCAAGTTGCTCTGCGCAAGTTGCTCTGCGCAAGTTGCTCTGCGCAAGTTGCTCTGTGCAAGTTGCTCCGTGCAAGTTGCTCCGTGCAAGTTGCTCCCTGCGAGTTGCTCTGTGCACACTGCTCTGTGCAAGTTGCTCTGCGCAAGTTGCTCTGCGCAGGTTGCTTTGTGCAAGCTGCTCTGTGCAAGAAGCTCTGTGCAACTGACTCTGTGCAAATGTCTCTGTACAAGTTGCTCTGTGCAAGTTGTTCAGTCTGTGCAAGTTGCTCTGCGCAAGTCGCTCTGCGCAAGTTGCTCTGTCAGAGTTGCTCTGCGCAAGTTGCTCTGCGCAAGCTGCTCTGTGCAAGTTGCTCTGTGCAAGTTGCTCTGCGCAAGTTGCTTTGTGCAAGTTGCTCTGTGCAAGAAGCTCTGTGCAACTGACTCTGTTCAAATGTCTCTGTACAAGTTGCTCTGTGCAAATTGCTCCGTGCAAGTTGCTCCCTGCAAGTTGCTCTGCGCAAGTTGCTCTGCGCAAGTTGCTCTGGGCAAGGCGCTCTGCGCAAACTGGTCTGTGCAACTTGCTCTGCGCAAGTTGCTCTGCGCACCTTGCGGAGCAGGCGCGCGAACCACGAGACAACTCCCGAGGACCAGCACCTCGACCACGCCGATCCCCGCAGAGGGTCGCGCGAGCCAAAACAAAACCGTAAAACACCTCGAGTTTTTGCACCTCGACCACGCCGATCCCCGCACAGGGTCACGCGAGCCAAAACAAAACCGTAAAAAACCTCGAGTTTTTGCACCTCGACCACGCCGATCCCCGCAGAGGGTCGTGCGGGTCAAAGCAAAATCGTAAAACACCTCGAGTTTTGCACCTCGACCACGCCGATCCCCGCAGAGTTTTGCGCGGGCCAAAACAAAATCGCAAAGAGCCACGACTTTTTGCACCTCTACCACGCCAATCCCCGCAGAGGGTCGGTTTTCGTAGAGTGTCGTCGGCACTACCCCGCCGCCCTAAGAAGAGATTTTAACTCCTCGCAAGTCAATTGCACTTGACTCCTTGCACTTGCAACTTAGGCACTTGACCTCCCAGCACTTGTGGCAACTTGGGGCACTTGACTTCCATGCACTTGCACATGCACGTGGCTCGCATGGCCTGGCAACTTGCACTTGGGCTCCTTGCTATTGCAACTTACTTGCACTTGCAACTTGCACTTGCAACTTGCACTTAACTCCTTGCACTTGCAACTTGCACTTGAATCCATGCACTTGGCCCCTTGCAACTTGCAATGACTCTCCTGACTCCTTGCAGTGACTCCTTGCAACAATGACTCCTTGCAACAATGACTCCTTGCAACAATGACTCCTTGCAACAATGACTCCTTGCAACAATGACTCCTTGCAACAATGACTCCTTGCAACAATGACTCCTTGCAAACACTCCTCCTGGCAATGACTCCTTGCAAATTACTCACATTGATGATGAAATCTTGGCAATGGACACACCTTCTAATTAAAAAAAAAAAACTCCACTCACCGTGGGTCCCAGCTGCCTAAGTCCCCGGAAGAAGCCCTACGCCATGTCATTCGGGAAAAACAGAAAAGAAATAACAACTTTCTGGATGCCTCGGGAAATCAAGGGAATAAGTTTTCCACTAAACACCTAAACATTACACCCCAAATGGTGTCGTTCTTTTGGTCTGGGGGAAAAAAGGTAATGTTTGCAAGTGGCCAAGTTGTATGTTTAGTTGGCCCTCCCACGCCTGTCACATGGATTGCGCTTTGGATTAACCGGATACGGTCTTTGGAAACACCTAAGCATCAACTTTTGTTTCAAGTATGATTACAGTCCGGTCGTAGCAGTTGACCCCTACGTGATGGGGTTTAATGGGTGCAGTGCAATCTTTTTGGGAACGCCAGCCCAATTTCTACTTGCGAGTTCGGCCAAGTTAGCCAAGTTGGCAGCCTGGGTTGAACCCACTTGTATAACCCAGTCCTTTGTGAGTTGTATCCCATTTAACCATTTACAAACCTGCCGAGTCGAACAGCCAAGTGAATATCTGGTGGTTCGGGGGCCCTCCAACTCGATCAAAAATACTCGGGCTTCCAGCCAGGACAGCGAGCAAAGAGCGACCGGTGCTGATTCTGAGGGCTAGGGGTGGGAGGAAATCGATTCTGCCTTATTTTTTTGATTGGTGAGGCTTAAAGACCGAAACAGAACCCCCAAGGATTTGATAGGCCTCAGCTCATGGTAGAGATGGGCACGGAAATTTCGGGGCATTCTGAACCAGAAGGCTTGCTGAGCAGGGGGCTTTGGCCAAACCTGGGTTGCCTCCCTTTCCCCCGGCTTCTTTGTTCGCGCCTCTGCGAGCGACTGTGGGGTGACGCCCTCCAGGACTTTCAGCTCCTCCGCTCGCCAGTCGCGGGAAATGAGGGGTACGAAGGGCCGGAAGTACGGGAAGTAATTACCAGATGGCCCTGAGTCTCTGTTAAGAAATTCCAGCTAAAGTTCTATACGTTAAGATGAGGGAAGAATATGATCAAACCCGGCCAGCTGAAAGATCCCCTCA